>JAGDQP010012553.1:0-49988 GCA_022664845.1 Lepisma saccharinum
CATCCGTCTCCCATTTCACACCTTTTTAGGGCTAAAGAACTTGGCTCCACTTTTTGCACCTCTGGTGTTTTTGTTCGGATTGAATCTTTCTCCAGAAAGAATATGTCTAATGATCGTAGCAATGTTCTTTTAACGTCATTTTCAGGTTTGTAAGTGCACTTTTCTCACAATCATCTGATGAAAATTACTTATCGTTCAAGGATGAAACATTGATACCTCGATCTATTTTTTTAAATAAAATTTGGTTGTTGCTACCTAATTACTGAAAAGAAATGTTGGAGGATTTTCTTATTAAAACTTGTAACAAGTAAATCAATAATAATGTATAAAAATGACCTAAAGTGACATCTTTGAATTAATCGTGCATTAAAAAAACTTCAAATGTTAATATTAATCAAAGAGTATCATTTAACACTCAATACAATTTAATAAAGATATTTGTTGATGGCAATTCAGTAAAGCAGTCCAGATTCTTTTCTTCCAATTTTGAAATAAGCTTTTTTTACTCTCTCCTGTGAAATAGCGAATTTGCATTTACGAGGTATCAATGTTTTTCACTTTGATACAGGGACGGCGTCAGGTGTTTGTAGAAAGGGAAGCGGAGCCGTTAACAGGGGAGGCGAAGGTGTTCCTAGGTTAGGAAGCAATCGGATCATGAAAATTTAAAAATAATTTAACAGATATCTCACAATACCTTATACGAAATAAAAAGAAAGACTGGTCTAAATGATAGTTTGTTAAAAGTGGGCAATGGCTAAGATTTTCATGAATACCCACAGTCATCGCCACATTTGTTTATTCCACAGTTACAGAATCTACAACATGGTAACAAATGGCAACTACACCTGCAGTTTTCTTTCTGACAAATTGTTCGCTTAATCTCAATGGATTTTACATGGAAAGCTTAACCATCTTGCACTAAACGGTAGAAACTGAAAGAAGCCGTGAGAGGGTAAAAACTCCTGCATATTGTCAAAAAAGAACCTATGACTTAAGATACAATCCAGTACCTCATAACTACGTTTTTATTAGTACCTGCGTAATGACTAAACCCTGAAAACATATACTCTTACCCACAAAAACTGGAAACATGTCTTTCACCTACTGACTACTTATCCTGCAGTGCGTGGATTGAGTGCAAAACTTCATATGTAGTTGATGTAATCACAAATATAAGACAAAAAATGTACGAAGGGATGCAGATGCGATTGTCCTCTTACACTTCTCTAATTTGATGTCAGTGAGTGAATTAAATAAACATTGGTTGAGAACTGGTTTGGAAACTATTATAAAATTGATTCCCTTGCATACGCTTGCTTGCAACGTGAAAGAAATTTGTTACATTCTTCCTTCCCTGCATTTGCTAACAGGTAATTTTCCATTACATTTGTAACCCACAAGTGTGTCTTATAATTTATATTTGTTACGTTAACACTATCACACAATAAGTAGCTCTCAAAGCAAGACGTTTACCTTAAAAATTTTGGGAGGAAATTGAGCAACGAATAATTTGAAATCACAATATCCCAAGTACAGAAATACGTAATTGTTCAAATTCTGAAGCTAGGAAATAACTGTAAAATAATGGTTGAACTTCATGTATGAGTGTATTATCACTCAAAGATCGCTTCCCTCAGAGCATTTATGCAACCCACTTTCAAATAAATATTCTGACTGACATGATTATTGAACGTTCAATGTATTCATACGTTCTTCGGGATGCCTTTCTTTTTCCAATAGATTTAAAACTATTTTCATCCAATTTGGTTGAAAATTGTTAGTGAAAAATGTGTGGCGAACAAACTGTGAATGCAGACACCATTCGTTACCATGATGTAGATTCTGTCAGTACCGACTAAACAAATGTGGCGATGAGTGTGAAACATTCATGAAAATCTATTCCTCCTTCCAAATACCTAAAACTCTATAATTTAATTCAATTTATAAATAATGAATCACTTAGTATTTCTTTTATTTCGTAGGCAAAGTGAAGGAATATCCAATGAAACGTATACAGTCAAGTTGTACATTTTTTTTACCGTATTTTTACAAATAATATGTATTTTTGTGCCAAAAGGAAAAGACATTTGAAAACACCTACAATAACAACAATGAACGTCCTTGCCGAGTGCTTTCATTTAAAGAAAAGAAATTGAAAATCGGTTATATAATTACTATGATAAAGCCATTGAAATGTTGGATTATACATGCGTACTCTTACCCTCTTGTACTGTGCGAACTCTTGCCCTCCCAAACTCTTTGTACATTTTGACTCCTCTAACTGTCAGTTTCTCATATGAAATGCTCTTGTCCCCCTCCCCCATTGAGAGTAAAGTAAGAGCATTTTGTCTCCAGTACTAGCTTGTCTTTTAAATAAAATGATTCCTACAGCATAAGCTTAAGTTAATAAGTCTAGTTTTCAAACTCAATTTGGTGCAAGTTTTGAAAGTGGAGAGTTCTGATTGAAAGAAGTTGTCCTTTAGGTTCAAAAGCAATTCAGTTTCACAGGCTTGGTTCACTTTTTAAAGTAAAACTAAAGGTTTTTTAGGCCCGTTTTGAGTTTAAAAAAAAGTGAATGCACAGAAAGAAATCCCAGTCTAATAAGTGCCATGATTTACAGTGTACAGGTTTTCTGGCTCTCCTGCAAAAGAGAGAGAGAGAGAAAAGGAACTATTTATCTTCGAAACCAAACTTCTCATATTAATCTAATTAACAAAATTGATATAATTTACATGAACATACCTGGAACAAGTGGAATCTATAAAATATTTGATTTATTAGATTACAAGAATATGTATTTCATTACAAAAAGAAATTTTTCGAACCAATATTGCCAAATACGATGTTCAAAAAACAATGATTCCCGTATCCCATTGAACTATTTCATAACAGTTAGCTTTCCATTTTTCTTCAAAACTAGCTGCCCCAACAGGTGGCAAAAATTGGGGAGGAAATTATCCCGCGATGCCCTCTTGTTCATCCAATTTAGTACCAAACATCTTCCATATATAGCGAGAGTAGTGACAAACTTATTGTGATTCTCGGTTGAGGCATGGTGTTCAAATAGTTATAAGAAATGTTGAGGTTTACAAGAAGTGATCAATATTGTTTCACAAAACCTCCTGATCCAAAGTTACCCAAAGGCCTTAAAAATTAAATTCAAATTTGAATTGAAGAAGCCTTTAAAATGTTAGAGAAGTGTATTTTTATTCCATTGAATATTTACATGGTAACGGTACTTTACACAAACATATTTGTGCATCAAGGAAGAACGGCAGCGCTCATTTCTAACCAAGATTGGAATGGTGACACACTGATCAACTGCCCATATTTTAGTTGTATTAGAACATTCTACTTATTATTGTTTCCATGGCAACAGCACTCATTTCTTAAACGTTATATTTGCGTACCGTGCGAGAATCATCTAAACCAGTTTGTTTTCAAGCTTCGTATGATTATGTAGAGTTGTAGCTCAACCTTATTACAGGTAAAAATTCCTTTACAACAAAATCTTTATAACGAAATTTTCGTTATAACGAACGTGTTTCTCGAGTTCAGCATGTATAAAATCACTCCTTTACAACGAAATCTGAGGTTATTGAACAGTAAAAGCAAGATATGTTTCGTTTGGTTTCGTGTGAACGCTACCTGATAACAATACGCTATCTGTATATGATTATGACCAGATAAATACTACTGTTCACTGTACACAAAATAAAGTAAGTTTTTATACAAATATAGAGATGGTGATGCTCGTATAAATACTTTAGAAAGACAATAAGTAAAATACCCTGAACCAAGAACGCCCGTGTTGTGATTTTCAGGGTGGCAAGGACAGCGCCCAAAGATAACGAGTCTTTTCTTTTTTTTTTACCTTTGACTGACATTGTGCCACATTAGCATAATTTTCTCTGGCCTCCTCTGATGGGCGCCCTTGCCCTGGATGCATTTTAATAAGATATATAATAGGAAAACTTGAAAATTCTATATTTTTGTTTTCCAATACGACGTTCATTATGACGAATTTTCGTTATATAACGAAATAAAATCGAGGGTCCTGTAAAATTCGTTGTAACGGAATTTTACCTCTACAATGTTAAAATGTTTACCGTTTCCATTATAATGACACTTAATTATAAACATATATTCATGCTTCATATGGAAAACGACCTAACTTACTCGAAATAGACTTGTTATGTTCATAGAGGGAGCTAGGCTAAATGTTTTAGTGACATTAAAATTTTACTTCAGTTGCGAATCATGTCTGATATCTTTAATACGTTTCCGTTTTTATTTTAAACAGTTGACTTGCAAATTTGGAAGTGACCTTGGTTGTTCCGGATAAGGTTTAAAAGGTTTCTGAATAGCGACTGATCTTGTAATTCACAAGCAGTAAAGAGGTTGATTTCAGCTCGATGCATGTTTCCTTAGCGATGTTTGTATAGCAATACATGCACAATATTGTAGTGAATGCATTTAGAAGTGTATCAGAATCAAGAGTTTAATGTGACATATATTCGGTTCCAGTGACAGATACAACCGGTTCCAATGAGAGTTTAGATTGAAACGATAAACTCGCTCAGCTCCATTCTGTGGACACTGCAAATGAAGTCTCATGTTTAGTCTAAATATTTACATTCTCCCCTTTTTAAAAGTGAATCTTAGATTATATTCCAAATAAGACTAACACGACGGGAATTTTATCTTCCTTGAAAGTTTTGATAAGCACCCTGACCTATCAACACACTAGATCAGACATTTTCTCTTGATCATAGAATTTTTGACTTCAGAGTATAAAAACTGAATATTCATTCGTGTTAATTATTTGGGTTGTATCATTCTAGCTATTTTTATGCATATACTAAAAGTTCATTATTCATTTTTAGTTTGAAATATTACAAAAATTATATACATGTTTTTTTCAACTTCCTCTCTAATGCGTTTAAATTAAATATCTTGTTCCTAAGTGAGAATACAACCTGTGTATACGCATACCCTTTACATGCAAAGAGGCTATTTACCCCTGTTACCGTCCTGCATTCGTGTATATTTTTCCTCCACATCAATTCCCGAGGATAAGACAGGAACTCTCTTTTGGCAAGCATTCCATTAGTTGAATATTTTTTTTTTCCTGACACACACTCACATTCGCTCTCACACACACACGTCCATAGAGACGCAGAGAAGCAAAGATGGGTGATGGTAACCGTATCACAATGTAAACAAAGAACGAACGGAATGAGAGAGGGGGGGAGAAGGAGAAGGAGGAGATGTGCTAACAAAGAGCCAATGAAAAGACAACTTGTGTGCACGGTTGAAAAAGTTCGGGAAATAGAGGAAAGTAGAGGCAGGGGTCTAGATACGGTTAAGATGGTGGAGACAGGAAGTTCCTTGTTAGTTATTCGTTTCTTTCTTTTTTTATCAGCTTCTCTTTTGTACTTTTTTGTTACGATTTTGGTGTTCGATGAAAATTTGTTCTGAGGACAGATATAAACCAACTCTTAAGTTTGCGGCTTTATTTTTCTGTGTTCCTTTTTTTCGTTTATCTCTTTTTCCTTTATTTCTCTCTCTCTCTCTCTCTGTTCTTTTCTTTGCATATGTATAAGCCTTTAGCAAAAGCTGCAATCTGTCTTCGTCCTGAAAATCTCATCTCTCACATTGTCATTTTTCTATGTTTTTTTTTCTGCTACTTAGGCACTTGCGTGTTTACGTTCTAAGCAAATCTACACATGTTAATTTGGCCACTATCCCAAAATGTAAATATACTGTTTACAATTCTTCTTCTCCTTCGTATTCAATGTTGTCTCCAGTCATATATCCATTGAAAGGGAGTAATTTGAACAATTCGTCATTCCTTATTATAGAGAGTGAGGGGAAATTCCTACCAATTGAGGAACGTTTCCCTTTTAAACTATCGGAAATTCTAACAAGTAAGATAAAAATTTTCGACGGAATTTTTTTAAGTCTGGCGGGAAAAAAATCAAGTAGTTGAAGAGAATGAGTATCGAGGGAGGAATCATTGCAAAACGTAAAATAGGATAAGCGTCCCTGAAATAGGCAGTGCCCAGTTTTATGGCATTTCGAAGATTAAAAGAAAAAAAAAGTCGAGAATAATTTGGCGAAACTGATATTGTTCCCGAGACGTTGTTCATTCTTTCTTTAATCACTGCGCACGAAACACATTATCTTTCTTACTGGTCGTGGTTAAGGTTATAAGTTCAAAAAGACTTCGTTAAGTTACAAAATAAACTTATAAAATATAAGCAGATAAGCTAAGGACTGTCTTTAATTTTTTTTCTTTGCTTATTTATTGCTATAACGTGATGTAAGATTTTTCTTCTTTAACTTCTAGAAGGATGTTTAGGGAGTTCCTAGAATGCATCATTATATAAATTATTCAAACCTGTTAGTGTTAATAGGGGTTTTCAATGACTGGTATGCCATTTTCCTACAGAGTTAATTTATTGCTAATGAGGCCAATAGCTTGTAATTTCAAAAGGTAAAATTTTCAAATTTCTAACAGCTATTCCTTTTAAGACATACAAATACTATGTCTAACATTTTTACAAGAACAAATACTTGGCAGTGGTGCCAACTACTGGTCTCAGCAGTGCCAACTAGTGGTACACATCTTCAGGTTGGTCTTGACCCATTAGACAAAGTGACCTTGTTCATCTCTGGTACCAACTACTGGTTATTGTATGCCAAATATTGGTCAGTTTACTGCTTTCAAGAAAAATAAATAAATAAAAGATACATGTTCTGCATTTTCATTGTTTCACTGTACCGTCAATTTCAGAAAATATTTAATGTTATCCATAAATAGAGATATAAAGCCTGACTGGAAAGTTTCAAAACGAAAGTGGTCTGAAAGTGCCAATAACTGGTCCGTTTACCCTATCTAATGTTCAAGTATAGAAGCGTTTAGCACAAGCAAAAGTAGATTACCTCACCAAAATTAAATATCTGGGTTCAAAATCTAATGTTCTACATCAGCCTTTTTAAAAGCAAAAACTAAAGATGCTGAAATATAAAAAATATTTATCCCTTCTCTGAGAGAATGAGCTTAGGTTTGAAATTATAAAGACGAATATTTCTTGAGCTCATAAACTCACACAACAGAAAATAATCAGCTTCTAAAACATTAACATATCATGACTGATATACCTTGAGATATACCATTAACTGATATCAGCTAACAAAATTCTGATTTGTTATAGCCTGTAAGGTTATTCTTCAGCCGAGAATCTTAATATAACAGAATTAAGTTTCACCACTAACTCTGTGTATTAGATTACGTAATATCCCACCTTATGAGGTAACCTATTTATGTTCAGACACACCAATAGCTAAGATTTCCATGTGTATAATACATTTTCTATACTATTCAGGTTATTAAATCGTAGAGCAAATTCCTGGGTAATATCTAATACTCAGCCTACAAAGAATCTAAACTATACAAAATATCACGGAAATTGTTTATTTATTGTCAAAGATATTTATTGACACCTTCAACACTATAAGGGAATCAATAATACTTCGATTCCCAAACACTGGATAGTAACAGGTACGCTTATTTTGATAACAACTTCGTAATTTACAGTTGAGTTTTGATACAAACAATCTTTCCATTTTCTATTCTTCTGCTTAACAATACAGAGTGAGCCTAACAAGGCTGAATCCAAGCAGAGTTTCCCACCATTTTCGTTTTACGTCAAATATTCAAATTTGAATGCGGTTAAACAGAAACTAACTTTTACAAACTATAGTTTATTATGTACTTCAATAATAAATACCATTAACTTTAAAGATATGTTAACAGAAACTTCAAAACTAAGTCAATACACTTTTGGGTCAGTCCAATGCCCCAAAAGTGTTTTGACATAGTTTTGAAAGTTATGTTAACTTTTCATTCAAATTAATGGTATTCACTATTCAAGTACTTAATAAATTATAGTTTGGGAACGTTATTTTCTCTTTAACTCCACACAAATGAATTATTGACGTAAAACGAAAAGGGCGGGAAAACCTGCTTGGATTCAGCCTTAACTATCACACTGACATACACAGGAATAAGATTGAGGCCTGGCTAACCCTAGCCGGGCCAAGGGGAAAGCTTTTGAGCAGTGGCTAGCGTCAGATCAAAACAAAATTACAGTTTCTTCAAAAAAATCGGTAAAACATCTTGAATTTAATCAAGAAGTAAGAAAAAATATTGAAAAACTATTGCATTCCTAATCCTACCATTAACAAACTTTACTGCCACAATACTAAAAAAAAAAAAAAAAAAATTAGGGTAGCCTGTCTGCCAACCAAGAGGCATTGGGTAGGTCGAGCGTGGGCACGAACACTGCTCCGGTCGGCCATCCTGACTGAGGATTTCCTCAGTCTCAACAGACGAATGCCCAGATGGTACCTCTGTAAGGCTAGGGCCTCTGCCTTTGTACATCGTTGCATCTCCCCTATCCAGGCCTGACTCTTAGATACCTAAAGTCCATAAATACATTCAATGATTTATTTGAACACAAGAGAAAATTAAGTATTTACTCATTATTTTTTCTTGTCTCTTGTCACTTTTCAATGTTTTAAAAATGTAAACAATAATAGTTTTGATGAATAAGGTTTTTGATCATTAAACAACTTAATAAGAACGCTAACTTGTATATCAGAGGTTTGCACGGGCTCAGGCTATAAGTTGCCAGAAGTTCTGGTATTGTTGTCGGGCCTGGGCCTATTGTGGCAATATTTTTACCACCTGGGCCAGGGCAAGCACTGTATGCCAGGCCCAGGGCAAGAAAAGAAGTATAATCTCAGGCCCGGTCATATACACCAAGTGTTTTTGGCACTAACACAATTAATCAACAATAAATAAAAAATAACTAAATAAAAATAAAAATTACTAAAAATTTTTATTTTTAACTCTGGTGATGATAGAGCAAGCATCGATTTAATTCAAAGAATAAGCATGGCAGTTCAAAGAGGTGATGTAGCCTCAATCCAGGGAGCCATTCCCAAAGACAAAGAACTCGATGAAATATTCCTACTGTAATGTTGATTTATTTGAACGAACGGTTGTCACTTTCCATAATTATAAGTAGGTAAGCGTTAACATGAATCCTACCGTTGTAGCAGATGAAATGTTTCCCAACGGAGCTGGACCATACATGGAGATGGAAGAGACAGGAGGTTCTGATGGCCTGTTATTGGATTTGGCGGCAAATGAGAAAGCAGTTCATGTCGACTTTTTCAATGATTTCGAAGATATGTTTGATGATGACGATATGATGGTGACCTTCCGAACTTGTAACAGGAATGTTTTTCATTTCTAACAATGGTAACATGTTGATTTCTATAAAAAATTATAACTGACATCTTGAGTGATTGTTAGTTATTTACTTTGTAATTTTCGAGACAGAATGATGAATGTAAATTCTTCAATAAAATTGTTTCACTTTTAATTCTCTTTCAATTTTAATCAACTTTTAATTTTACTTATTATTTGAATTTTGTTTCTAGTACAGTAACTATTCAAAATGTTGGATCGATATTTTTCACTCCACAGTTCTCTGATATTTTCTTAATGTTATTCACAAAAATTGAACAAATAAAATGTGCACTTCTTCATCATAAATATGCACTTATTGTACACTTCTTTATCATGTTCTATTTCTCATACATTTCTTGTACACATTTTTTGCTCTCTTCTTTATTAAGGTTGTAAAGTCGAAAGAAGTAATGCACGCAGTTCATCTTGTTTTTTTCTTTTCTTTTTTTTAAAAAAAAACTATTTTTTTTTTCAAAATTATAAGTTACGACTCTCAATATTAAATTATATGTGTGACGTCAATATAGCGGCTAGAGATAATTCCCCCTCCTTTTTTCCTAAAGAAAATCGGTGTTTGAGTCTTAATATGTATTGACGCCTGCACTACTTGCGGTAGCTACGTTGAATGTACAACAGCCTCAGTTTAGGTGTCTAGTAAAATGCCTAGTGATGCTAGATAAAGTTGAAGAAAGAAAAAAGAGAGCAAAAGTTGGAAAGATCTCTCACGAAAATACAAGAGTTTACTCAGAAGTAGTGAGGAAGTTGTTCCATGTGAAGGACACTGTATGGTGCACTTCTCCAAGCGGTACTCTGGTATTGCCAATTCAAGGAGAACAAAATATTTGTTTTACCCACACCGCTCAGAGACAGTGTTCATGACAACGTCGTCATTGTGAAAAATGTCCTTTCAGATGATGTATCAGTACAGAGAAACATATTAAAAACTCTGGCGGTGTCAAATTCGACGATCATGTTTGTCATAGTCATTGCGGATACATGTGACGATGTGGGAGCATAGTGAAAAATTGAATTGTAAAGTACGTTAGCAACACTAAAAAACTGGGTCTGGAACACTCACAGTATTTTTTTCTATTGTATCGAATAATAATTTTATGCTAATTTTGGCGCTTTATTGGTCTAACGGTATGTACTGTAATGGTATG
This sequence comes from Lepisma saccharinum, assembly GCA_022664845.1. Lineage (NCBI taxonomy): Eukaryota > Metazoa > Arthropoda > Insecta > Zygentoma > Lepismatidae > Lepisma > Lepisma saccharinum. The sequence continues at coordinate 10,489 of JAGDQP010012553.1, forward strand.
AATTTGGATTTGATGGTTTTTTTCTACTTGGTTTTAGTATGTAGTTTTTTTGCCCAAATCTGGTGTTTTTTTATTTATGATTTAGTGTTGTGGATTTGAAATGGTATATTTTGAATGCTTTGTCCTGATTGGACTGCTTGTAAGCCAATCAGATTTGTCCATGAGTTTGAGACACGACGGCTGAAGCCCTAGCTTCAGTTCGTCGCTATCGTAGGTGTGTGATGCACATGCTATGTAACTTAAAATTTCGAACGTTATGGGATCGACGAGTGAGCTGCGTGTGTGAGCTGTACATGGTTTATTTTGAGGAATTCCATTCTGGAAGTGAAGGAAGTCGGAAAGCTGATATTGCCTATTTGTGGAATCACTAGATAGTTTTCCCGCTCCTCCATTTTCATAGTCGTCTGTGTAAGAAAGAGGGAATCTCAGTCAGGAAACTTACACGGCAGGCCACAAATCGAGTCCCAGGTATTTGTATGTGCCTATGTTAGAATATAGTATTTAAACTGTATGTATTTTGTATGTTCTATTAGCGTACATCGTTTTCTTTCCGTGAGGGTTGTAAATGTATTTTGTGAAACTGAGGAAAGTGAAATAAGTTATGGGAGCACGTGTGGCTGCCCGTTGATTAGATGTCGTGGAGGGAGTCAGTTGGACTACCTATTTGATGAAGTATATATATTTATTTTTGGGAGCAAGAAGCTACCCGTTGTAAGCTTTGTCTTGCGGTGCAAGTCATATTTTTTTCTTTGCACTTGTATATTTTGTATTACTCACAAGCATTATTTGTTTTATAATAAATCTGTTGAAAATAATTTCATTGCCTCGACTGCCTTTTTCAAGCAACAGAAATCAAGGTCACCGATCAATGCACTAGTGTGTGCGAAACTGAAGTGTATCACTGAGTTCTCTAGCACTTCTCCCATTCCACCAACAGGTCGCGTATTAAGCAGTTGTGGAAGAGAGGTTATTTTGGTGAGATTTTGGGATCTGGTTTCTCTTTTTGCTAATCCGTCTTCCGTGGCCGAGTGGGTAGAGTCTGGAAACTCGGGCTTCAAGAGGAAGTCCAAGCAACATTACAGTACGGAATTTGAACAATTGGATTTTTTTAAAAATGGACTGGCAACATTGACCAATTGCAGAAGTCAAGACAGTTTCGCGGCTCTAAATTAGTCTAGCAAAGACCTTTCCAATGACACCACCACTATTCCTCTACAGCATGTCGTTCCTGAGATTTATTTTTGGACAGGGACTGAGCGGGATTATAAGGTCACTTTTTTTCTTAGAGCTTTGCATTAAGGAACCTAAAACTTCAGAATAAATTAAGATGTCAAAATTCATATCGATGAGGCGAACCGATGAGGCGAAATTATAAGGGAATCAAACATTTTTGGGTGGTTCGCTAAAAATAGTCTTCATGTGAAATTATCTTGTCATTTTTGTCGCTCAAAATATCCAACTTTAAATAATATTTTTCTTCTTAACTTCCACTGAATGTAGAATGCTATATTTTTAATATGTAGCAGAAAAATATTCAGGAAATTTATTTTGTACATCTTAAGCTTGCTCTGAATTACATTTCAAATTCTGGAAATAAATCTTCACTTAACCTGCTCCTCTTCTTCTAGCACCTATGATCCATGCGTAATAATGTAATAGAAAAGTCTCTATATGCTTCCAAACAAAGCTAGATTTACTACACTCAGATTGTTATGGCAGGGAGGCAGACATATGACCAGAAACGTCTCTGGGCAAGGTGAAGCGATGTTGGTTTGCCGTTGCCTTTCAGCGGTTGAAAATAACGCTCTAAAGACGAAACCTATAGTTTAAAATATTAACACTGAACCACTTGTGTTACTACGTATAGTGCTGAATCCAAGGCCTTTAATAATATGCAGTTACATCAGGCGTACAGTCAACGACCAAAGTTTCTACCCAGTCGTACAATTTTCTTCTCCGAATTAATTTGGAATGAATTCATCGATTTGCGTAAGGTTTCCTGTAACGTCAAGAGAATATTATTTTCTGTAAGCCACACAAAAAGAAAGAAGTTGTATTCAACTCAAACGCTATTAAGAGAAGAAATTTTATCGGCTTAGTACAAACTTTTGGCGTGGACTCTAGCTTTCTGTTCGACAATTTATTTTTTTGCTACTTCACTATCTAAACAGTAACTTTTTTACCTATGCAATATTCTACTACAGTATTAGATACGACACTAGCAAAATAAGTGAGTCGCGGTGGCTCAATGTTAGGTGCTTATTTTTGGTCTTAAGCGTCGTTGGTTCGATCCCTGTTTATATCATGTGGACTTCGTGATAGACAAGCACCGTGTGCGTGGATTCTCTCGGCGTGTTCCCGTTTTCTCCCACTTTGTTCATTCCACCAAATCATCTTATCATCATCCATCCGGCCTGAGTAAAAGTTGCCTAAAGGCCTTAAAATTTCAAATTAAAATAGCAAAATAGATTAGATTATTTGTAGAATTAATGACATCATGAATACGTTGTGTCAGGTGATTCAATTTGTTCATCCTCATATTCGTCCCTGATTTTACGGGACCGTACCTGAATCATGATCTGCGTCCCGAAAATATTACTCGGGACGGATAAATGTTTCGATTTTTCAGCTAATACGAAAGAAAATGGAACAAGAAGAAATTCTCATAAATATAATAATATTTAATACACATAAATTATAGGATATTCTGAAACTAAAGGGCTATCTTTGGCTGCAGGAATTGATAGGATAATTTCTACCCTATCGTGTTTGAAATTTTACTTCTGGTCACAAGAATCATGCCCTGTAATCTTTTTTTTTTAACTTTGGTGATAAATTGATAACATTTCGCTTCTGTAGCTTCAGTTCTGCAGTCTGTTAAAAAGGTACAACAGTTACTTTAAGCTAATTGGTAGGGAAAAGAAGATACGAATATTTTAGTTCATTATCATTCTTTTTACAACGTTTCAGGGTAGTTAATCTAGTTTTCACCTTTTACTTTCCATATTTTAAACTTAGTACTAAAGTGTCCTGGATTTTCACTTTTTTAAATATAGTAGGCTGATCGTTTTATTTACAATTTTTTTGGTGAGATTATTCAGATTATAAATCTTTTAGCTCTTTTTTATTATCTTGTGATGATCTTTTCAAATTATCTTTTTCTTTCATTATCTTATCTGTCTATTCTGTTAGCTTTGAGCAGCCAAATTCGAGAACAAACAAAAGTAACAGCGCAGAACATTGCCGCAAATCAATTCGTAACACCTGGACATTTTTGACTTGGTGCCAGAATCTTTAATATGTCAGGCGTCACCATTGTTCTCTCTTTTTTTGTCATGAAAAACAACGAAATGTCAAACGGACAACTTAAGTTCTTGAGACTGGAACAACAAAAATTGATTTTTTAAGAAAATGTATTGGCAACACTGAAAGCAGATGTTTGGTGTCGGACACTCCTACATTACTTTCCTATTGTGCTGAATAATGCTTATGGCATATTTGGTGTAGATAGGTCGTCTATTGAAAAATTGTATTTTAGAAAATGTGGGTTGGCAACATTTACTCACTGCACCTATTCAGGTTGTTTCAGCATTCTTTAGTAGTCCAGCCAAGACCTTTCCAACGACATCTTAACCATCTGCTTAAACCTAGTTATTCCTGAGATTTGTTTTTCGACACGGAGGTCTCTTAGTGCAGGTCTTAGATTTGATTTAAATTTTTAAAAGGATGGTAGAAAATGGACTTTTTGATGTACGGAGTAAGTCTCATATCAGGCTGAGTACATGAGCCTTACATAGAAGTGTACGTAATCGTTAACTGATATAGATACTTCGTAGTTGTACGAAAGTGTGAACAATCTTCTTGTTTTTTCTTCCTAAAATGCAACAAATTATGAATACAATTTCATTGTTATTGCCTCACTGCAATATACATAATAAAGCATTTTGTGTTTTTATATTTTTTGTAAAAAATAATATTTTTTTGTAATTAATTCGCTTAAAGATTCATAAACCAAAAGATTAACAATGTATATTCTATGAAAATTCTGGGACTACAGCACTAATTATAAGATCTCTTTCTGTAAGCTACGATATGAAGGGATCTAAATTAAGATAGCTGCTGTATTCAGTACAAATAACATCACACAAACAAAGCGCAAAAGAAGCACATCGTTCAATGGATTATAATTATTGGGGAAAGAACGCCATTCGTTTTTGTGACGTCGTTCGAAAATAATAATTTTCACTCCACTTCCTCTCCACCTGCATAAAATAATTTGAAAATAATTAGTAATGCAAGGACACCTTAATGAATATAGAAAAAATTGTTAAAGGTTTAACCAGTTATGTATACTTTTTATACAATTTAGTTCCTACATTTTCAAAAAAAGTTAAGAGAAACTAGAACATTGAGTACAAAACAAAGATTCGGCATTATCTGATTTTAATTATATTATGTCAATACGTCGATAAAATAGTTATTTCTAGTTAACACTTCTTGGCGCACAAGCGTACCATCTATCATTAAAACTTGACACTCAATGAAAATAAATTGTAAAATATACGAGAAGTATTGATATGACCGAACGTCTCAAATGGTGTAATTCAAGCGCATAACAAAACGTAATTGGGAACGTAATCGCAATAATACATTTTTCAAAAGAAAAATTTGGATATTTTTCTTTTTACTCAAATCTGATTATTTATACTGACATTTCCATTAAATCAGTCAACCAAATAGCTTGAAAAGTTGTTTTTTTATGTATCGTGTTATTCATTTTAATTTATTTGTTTGTTAATGCACTAAAGTTCACCCATGTCAAACTTTGACATCAGAGAATGTAAATGTTATATAGTTTAGTTTATTAAATAAATTCCCTTCACATTAATTAATTGATTTGATGCTTACTTGTCTCTATTTTATTGGTTCGAATATCATCAGTGAATTCACACGTTTCCTCAATCTTAGCCGGTATTGCTCAGACGGAACAGGAACTCTAGAAACATCATTCAGGATGATCAACCGTGAGTGTCAAACTCACGTATATATCCATTGCAGATCGGAAGTTCGCGACGTTACCTCCTGGACAACGGGGTATGGATTCTGTTGATGAGATTAAGAATCTATTTTCTATAATGAATGAATTATTAAGTTATTAAACGTACACAACAAGAGACATTAAAAATATTCAACCCAAAGGAAGTTAGTTATACCTTATTACGTTAAGATAGTATGTTAATCAGAGACAGATGTAGGCCAATAATATAGCATTTTGGTGTCAAAACAAACAAAGGTTCATACAGAGTTTTACGGAAAACTGTGTTAAATAAATTCTTGTGAGGACCTGCTCTAGCGTCAACACGCCGGACCAAAGCTCTGCATGAGATACACGACGTGATATTAGAATATGGGTCACCCTTATTGTTACTTACCCATATGTTACCCTTACATATGGGTTACCCAAGCTTAGTCATTCAGCTTATAACCGGATCCAGGAATACAGGACGTATGTCCCATCTTCTTGCCAGTGCATTCAACATATACTCAAGGTCCAGGACAGTAATTCTTCTGGTCTTCTGTGTCTCCTACATCAGCCCAATAGTCCAAAATTTTTCAAGTTCAATCAAATGATTCAGTCTTTTAGATATTGTCACTGCTGCGGTGAAAAATTACAACTCACTGGTTATTGTCACATGTATTTACAATACCTTTCTAAGCTACCAACATACTACTATCCTTTGTAAAATAGTCACCTTCACGGTTTTCTACTGCGATCATATATATAATCCATTAATGTTAACGATTATTGGAATGTCTTCTGTAAGATTAGAGCAGTTAAAATGCATCTCATTACGACACATCTTCCATAGTTAAAAAATACATGGAAAAATGCACTCTCGTAGAGTAAGAGAGCCATTACAATCATTTAACAAGACTTAAAGGAGTTACATTACTTATATCGACTTAATTTTGTTAATTAAATAACAGTGGTGTACCGTTCTTCCCTTGATATTCTGTAAGAACCACGTTGGGTAGAATACTGAGAGAAAACTAATTTTCTGTTGTTAAAATCCGTAAATTGTCATCCTTTTCTAAGTGGCAAAGATGTCACCTTACCACTGAACCATAACTAACCTTTTGAACTGACCTTTGTCAGAGAGACCACTTCTGAACGTTAAATGTTAAGGGAGACAAGAAGCATATCATTTATCAAAGCATTTGTTTTATAAATACAGAAAAAAAAGACTATGTCACTCAGAATGTTTTAAACGTCTATTACTTTGTTTACGAAGAGACGAAAATATTCACTTTGTATTACAAAGGAATTTTACCTCTCCACAAGGGCCCCTTTTTTATAATTTGATGCCTACGATAATGGAAGAGAGAATTTCTATGCGGTGTACGTTGTTAGTTTGTTTAATACCCATTCTAATGATGTTGTCTCTGTAAACCTCTTTCGCCCCTCCCACACTGCTGTTTTTCTCTCTTTCGCTTCTTGTTTGCTGGTACTCCTTTCGCTTGATGACGAGGCTTTTAATAAAACACTGAGAACAAAATTAGGAAACCACGAGAAAAAAAAAAATCACATTCTCAAATAAAAGCACTGAAGTAATTTGTGCTGTGTGGTGTGTTTAAGTGGTCTGATGATTCAGACTGCGTATACTAGAAAAAAAATATTGTCTTTCAGTAGTCAAGTGTGTTGTAAGTAAGTGGAGCTGTTGAACAGGCAAGCAGGGTAAAATGATTGTAAAAAATATAATTTGCTTGGTGAAAATGTGAGGAAAGTGTATTCTTGACGTGAATTGGCTGTAAAGGAAAAATGAGTAATTTAATGAATACATAATAAAATAGTAATAAAAAAAAAAAACTTCTTTTCGTTGTTGTTATTTTCATAGAGAAGGGTAAATAAAAGGAAAACATAGCACAGGAAATAAGGGGGGTAAAATGTTCCCGGAAATCGAACTCTGTAAAACAACAGTATTTGGTGTTAATAATTCAAACGTGCAGACAGATAGTTTCGAAACTTCGTTCGTTTTTAAAATTCCTTAAAATATACCACGTTTAATTCGTAAAGTAGAAAGAAAATTGATCAACTGATTTTTGCAGTGAGTACGGAGATTTATGGGAAATTGGCCTACATTTGCTCGCTGAATAATGCTGATTTTATCAGTTTTACTATCTTATTTTTAGTCACAGGAAGTTCTTTTTTAATGCGTTTGTCATTCGACATCATTGAACCGAAGTGCTTAGCAAAATAATCACTCGCTTCTTCTTTAGTCAAACAATGGTAGTCCAAAATGTTAATTTCGGAGTATTATTTTGCTATGTTTCTCTTTGAACTTAATTAATGACTTTCTTTTGGAAGGTAAGTTCATGTACATTGTGACGTGTCTTAAGCAAATAAAGAACTTTTAGGTGAGGAGAACGAGTTAATTTATCCCCTCTTTCTTATGATTGTAGCTTGTTAGAAAAGTCTCATATTTGAGGAATTACATTCGTTGGCATGCTTTCTTTCTTCCGGGACCACGTATGGGAAAAATAGTGACCATCCCGACATCTGCACAATGAAAGTGAAGACAGCCATGGAAAAGTTCAGCACGAATACCCGCCAGCAAAACTGGAACTTGTTTGCCTCCCATGTACCGTTGCAAAGTTCGTGACTTCAATCACTGTTTAGTTCGGCGTGATTGGATAGTACTTTAAGGAAATTGGATATAAAATATAATTGAATATCAGAATACATTAGAAGCATAAACGTGTTGTCTATGTGGAAAAGTGAATTATAGGAACAGGATTAGTGCTAAGTAGACTTTGAACAGGGGACTTTGATTTGATAGATTGTAATTTACGTGCCCACTGCAGAAGAGTAGCCAATCACCTCCACCCCTTTCACCAAGCTGGGAGAGCTGTCTCCTGCTGGAGCTCGCAGTTAATTGGGTTTTGTCTGGCAACGGGAGACAAAAGATACGTACCATCACGGCTCTGATTACTCTAGGAGGAGAGTGGGGGAGAACGGCCTGACGCTTGAACTGCAGGAGTTGCTGCTTCTGTTTCCACTTAAAATATTAGCTTTCTCGGGTACGTTCTACTGAAAACCAAGCGGCGCGAGCAAGAGACGGAAGAAGGAGAAAATGTCCATATCGAGATGCGAAAGTAGAGCCACCGGGATATTTTCATCAAATATATTACTTTGGACTGTCTAAGAGAAATAACCTGCTTCCTCTATACAAGCGCAGCGTTGCTACAGAAGAACGATGAATTAATGGGCAGTAGTTTCCGGTCTGAAAACTATTCTGGGCTACGTGTTAATATATTTGTCTTTTTTAACACCCCAACATTTAGCAGCCGGATATTTGCAGTAAATTTGGATTTCATTCGGAAACTGTACTGACTTTCTTAGATTCTCACTAAACACTAGCTACTTTAATTTTTTCTTGAGGAAAGTATACTTCATCATGAGGATTTATTGGCTTAGTAGGCAGCTATGATGTTCCTCGGTTATCACTCTCTTGGGGAAAGAATGGCGAAGCGACCAGTCTTAGTAGAGGCACCAGAATTCGTCTTGTGAAACTGTTCAAACCCTGGCCGGCAGTTGAGTTGCGTCCCTGTGCCTCACCAGAAAACTGACGTAGTGATATTTCGAATAACTAAACGATATACCACGGGTAACACTGATAAACCGATGACATTATTTTTCAACTCGTAAAATACACTTTATTAATACAAATCACCTTCCGAAAAACAAATTTTATTTTAATGCAACCTTTATGGTTTATGACGAAAAGCTCATTGCATGTAAAGAGACTTCTAAACCCTGTCTGTACCTGAAAACGAAGCGAAATTCATCCTCTGTTATATTAACTCTTTTCTTATTTTAATGTCAGGACTCAACTTCCAAAGTTTGTCCCCATATTTTCTTTCCATTTCTATATATGTATATAAACCACGAAACATCGAAAACATTTATGTTTTAATTTTATGTCAAATAACGAAGAGCGTCAGGGCAAGCAAAGTATTTAAAGCATTGGAGCTACATTTTATAAACAAATTGGGTTTCCTTGCTAGTTTCGTGCTCAATTTAACATCGTGTAATTTTTTTACTGCTAATACTCGATAGAAATTCTGCAAAAGAACATTTATATTCTTCCAAATTTTTTGTTTTACTCCCACGCAAACTTAAAATCCTGGCAGAATCCCTGGTTGAATGCTTCGTTACGCTCTTTTAAGCGCTTCATGCCATGAGGAAATATTGTAGACAGTTATTTGAAACGTTACTGTGCGTAGACAGCTATTTAAAACGTTAATGGCTTGAATCAAAGATGTCTAAAACTCATTAAAAATTTTTAATTCAAAGTATTTATTTGTGGGTTACTATCAAACTAAACTATCAAGTAGAAAATAATTAAATCATTAGTAATTATGTTTACTTCAGTAATGATACGTGAACTACGTATTCCCTAGAAATGTACCAAACGAAAGCAATACTTGTACAGGGTGATCAAAAAGTCACGCAACCCATGGAAGTTCTATGAAAGATGTTGGAAATGGCCACAATTCACTTCGTCACACATGTGCACCCTTTTAATCATGTTTCGGAAGTCCCTCTGAAGTGTATCGTATGAAAGGTTGTCCACTGTACGTTGAATATTCGTCTTCAGTTCATCCAAGGTGTGTGGATGCGTTACGTAGGCAGTAGACTTCAGAAAGATCCAGAGGAGAAAGTCCGGCGGAGCCCGAGGTGCTTATAGTGATTTCGTAATGATGCACCCAGGTAACACAGATTTAAGATAGTCCATGCTCACACAAGATGTATGGGCTGTTGCGCTGTCCTGCTGAAACCATGTTCTTTCCTTTTCCTCGTCATTCAGAGAGTCAAACAATTGCGTGGCCAGCCGAAGATAACGCTCACTGTTTATTGTTGTTTCGAAAAAGAGAATGAAAATTCCCTTTTGAGACATGGCACATCACACGCCGAGCTTTTGGACATGAAGGTGAGACTCATGCAGTACATGAGGATTGCCAGACGACAAATAACGGGAATTTGGTGAATTCATGTACCCGTCGAGGTGAAACCATGTTTCGTCAGACCAACGACCTCGCCAGACCTTGTCAGACCAGTCTTCCAACTCCTCCCTACCAGACATCACGTGTTCCATAAACCAACGTACGTTACACACTTCACTAAATCACCATCCATTAACTCCTGCACTTCTTTTATTTTGTATGGAAACATTTTCAACGGTTTTCGTACAGCGGCATGAGTTGTACTTAAGACACACCATTTGCCCGATAACCTGCGCAGGGACTTATGGCCATTGTTGCACTGATATCCGTTACTTTGTCTTTTGTGAGAACTTTCGGTCTACAACTTCGGGGTGCATCAACAACACTCCCTGTTCTCTTGAACTTATCATACAGATATAAACGTTTAATTGTTGATTTATTTAGAGGTATCTTCTCAGGATACGCCTCTGCGAAGCATGCCGTGGTGGTTCCGTAACTCAAACTCCGTATGTACTGTTCGAAAATGAAGACCCGTTCCTCAAGTGAGTACACCATCCTGCTGTGGACCTCGACACTGATTTTTGCCTCAACTATCACCACCAGTCACCTGCAACACAATAGAATACGAATATTACATGAAATGCGTGACTTTTTGAACACTCTGCAGTCTGCATATATATTTAGTCTAGTGTAAGGGAAAGTTGTTTTCCCTTGATATTGAACTTTTCCAGCGATATAGTAAGTAGACATTCTCAGACAAAGAGAATGAACGATTTTTCTGTTCTCCTATTAAACATGCGCTACAAAATTTATTAGCCATGCTTATTTATCTATTCCAATTAAAAAAGGAAAGAATATTCCATAAATTACAGAGGCACACATTTTATACTACAGCCGTATAGTTAATGCTTTGTCTTGGCCTCTCGGAAGTGATGTATTGGAGGCGGATTGATTCTGCTTTGCATCTACGAATAAATGACTAATAAAATTGGGATATTTTTAAAGTATGAGTATTACGGGATTTATAAGTATTGATGGATGTAACAATTTTGCCGTACGTACGTGCTGTAAGGCCCGCTTGACACGGAAACAGTGATGCTATGATAAATTTCAGCGCTAGCGGTAGTGTCAGCGTGCAAAAGCAAAACTGATATAGATTTATACTACAGTGTCTTGCCCTATTGTAGAATTCTTGCTTTCACACACAGACACAATTCTTACTGCTATCGCTGAGTTTTATTGTAGCAATATGCTTCCGTGTCAAGCTGGCCTAAGTCACTTAACTAAAGTGAAAATAAAATAAAAATATGTCCCAATTTTACCTGGAAGTGGTTTTAAAACAGCCATTTCAAGTCTCATCAACATTCGTCCCACAGAGAGAGCCAGGATTAAAATTGACAAATATTTGTTTTTCTTATTGCTTACTGCACAAGTATCCTTTGCATTCTTGTGCTGTACTTAACAAGATATAAATATCAATAAGTGGCGTATCCAGAGAGGGGACGGGGAAGTATTTTCCCTTAAGAGAAAATATTTTATTACATTATTTCATAATTTGGCTCAAGGAGAACCTCGATTTTTTTGCGAAAATTTCTAACTTTCTAGATATACAACTTTTGGGGATACCAACCCAGATTCATATTCCATGATGAGACATAGCAACAAATAGGAAAATGTGACAAATTTATGCGGGAAATTAAATCATTTAACATTCATTTAGCGGGAAATTAAATCGCAGTATACCCAAAAGGTTACTTAGTTTAAAAGGATATGTTTCCTCAATTATTTTTTTTATATTATTTATTTATTTAATAAAACTTATGTGGTCTTTAACGAGTGTGAAGATTCTGGTGGCATATAACTATTAGCAGATGAAGAAACTTTTATGATTGCAAAACAGCTAACACTGACTGTTTTGAAGTTTGTTATTAGTAATCCAATTTGGAATTGTGTAATTATCTGTCCGTGCTTTTACCAACAGTAAAGAAACGTAGTCCCCCTGCCATCTCTTGTGATGTTTTTGTACGTTTTTAATCCTTTTATTTTGTGTCAATTTAAATGACAAAGGCTACAATTATCCGTTCCGGTTATGTTTCCATTTTCTTTTATTTTTAATTCTATTCGGCTTTGATATATTGGATATTTATTTTTCATAGCCAAAAGGTTCATCACGCTTTGTAAAATAATGATCAACACTAAAATAATAGATATGCAAAATCTTCAATTTAAATACTTTGGAATGAAGCTACTGATTGGCTATTGTTTTGGCTTCAGGCAGACCACAGATACTGCAATGCTATCACACACAAAGCGTTAATATTCCATATTTTAACAGTAATTATGTAGCCATGGAGATATACTGCATTGGGTTTTTCATCTTAATTTTAAAATACGGCTTTTGTAATTGAAATGTTTCATTGCAGAAGTAAGATAAGTCTGAAACTTTTCAAAAATGCTCCGTTGCTTGTTCGAACTTCCTTCCTGTTTCGAGTGACCCGTTCGCAATTTGATAATTCGAAACTCACATTTAGGAAACTCACTAGTAGAATATAAATTACGGGCATTTATATATCAAAAGATATTACTTTTTGGCCATGTCTGGATTCAGAATAAACATAGCAATGCATGTTCGGTAATATTGTTATAGGTGTTTTTTAAAAAAAATATTTTCTCTAACCTGTATAGAATATAAAATTATATACAACGTTGATGCCTACCACGAACCTATAGTTTTGGTAATGTGAGATTCGAACCACTGCCTTCAATTGCCCACAGCACACTGTATAACGTATATATTAATGAGACGTCGACTACTTATATATTAGGCCATCTTATTGTTTCTGGGATAAACCTAGCATCTACAAAATCGGGGATTGTATTCATAACTTAGACCAAAATATAGACTAAACCCTGGAGAGCCTAAATTCAAATTACTTTAACGTATTGAGTAAACTTCAGGCTGGCTCAGAACGAAATAAATGTGCACAGAACTTTGGATTGTGTGCTCAAATTGGCGTGTTGCGTTTCATTCTTAGATTCAATCCAGAGTGCAAAAAAAAAAAAAAAAGAAAAAAGAAAAGAAAAGAAAAGAAATTGTGTACAAGGGTTTGTTTTACTTGGCTACCCTAAAAATATTGTTTTTCTATCTCTGGGCTAAATCAAGTGTGTACAAAATATGTACTAAATCCTAGGTCGTCTTTTCATTTCCATTACTTGGGGCTAAATAATTTTCGGGTTTCGGTTTAAAGACAGGCGTACAAAATCTGTAGTAGCTTGCACAAATTAGCTCAAAATAAGCAGAAAATCTACGCCTCCTTTTCGTTCTGATTCATTAATCCCCGTGAGAAAACTTCAAGCAATTGTTCATGAGTGATCTTAATCACTGTCATTCCCCGTTCAAATTTTGTCCAATGATTTTGAAAAGAGGGATATAGTTTTATCCATTCAAGAAAACACTAAGTACTTCCTTGGAAAAGAAATTGAAAAAAATATTGGAAGATTAAGAAATATCAGTAGTCTTGCTTCTTGAATAAACTCTCTATCTAACTAACCCTATGGCTTATGGAACTCGCAAGTTAATCGCCGCAGTAACAAACGTTCGCCATTAGATTCTATCCTGGGCAACATCACGCCAATTTTCATCACAAAACCCTGCTTCTCGAAGATCTATTCAAATATTATCCTCCCAACTACGTTTCGGTCTTCCCAATAGTCCCCTTCCATCCGGCCTTCCAACCAGAATAGAATCTTCGTTTTTTCCTCATCCGAGTTACATGGCCTGCCCACCTTAGTCGTCGCGATTTAGTTATTTTTACAACATCCGGAGGATCGTACAGTTCATGGGGTTCTTCATTGTGCAGTCCCCTCCATTCTCCAGTCAGTTTGTACCATTTCGGCCCCTATAGCTTTCTCAAAACCTTATTTTCATACACACGAAATTTACGTTCATCTGTTAGGATCGTAGTCCAACTCTCGCAACGGTAAAGTATTACCGGCAGAATAACAGTTCTGTATATTTTCAGTTTCAATTTCCTTGATATTAATCGCGATGTCAGAAGTTTTTGCACTGAATAGAGACATGAGTTCCCCGATACTAAGCGACTTTTTATTTCTTCCGTAACCGCATTTTTGCTTATTATGTATACTGCCACGTATTTAAATCTGTTTGCTTTCTCTATGACCTCATCCCTAATTCCTTCATTCCCTGTGTTTCCGCTTGTTATCATGTATTTTGTTTTCTCTATGCTAACCTGTAGACCTATCTCATCGCACGGTTCTACTAAGACATCGGTGTTGCTTTCTAGTGCATCTATATCATCTCCTATTAAATCTACATCATCCGTGTATACGAACAATTGATTCAAACAATTCAATGATAGTCCCATTTTGTCCCCTTTAACTTTTAAAATCGCATATTCTAACACAAAGTTAAACAGTAATGGGGACAATGCATCGCCTTGTCTCAAACCGTTGAGAATCTTGAAACTGTCTGACATATTCTTGTCTATCCGTTCTCTGCTTATGGGGTCGCTCAGACACATCTTCACTAGTTGCAACCAGTTTTCTCGGAATTCAAAATCGAATCAGGATACTGTATAACTTTTCCCTTTTAATATAATTATATGCTTTCTTAAAATCAATGAATAGCTGATGAACCGTCCCATTGTATTCCCATTTCTTCTCCAATATTTGTCTCAAGGCGAAAATCTGGTCCAACGTGGATCTATTTCTTCTAAATCCGCATTGGTGATCTCCAATTATTTCATCTACGTATACAATTAGGCGTGTTAACAGAATATTACTTAATACTTTGTAACAGGTTGGAAGTAACGAGATTCCGCGGTAATTATTAGTCTGATTTATCGCCTTTTTTTAAATTGGAACTATTATTGAGGTTTTTCATTTCTTTGGGAGCCCCTACTTTCTTCAAATAGCACTTATCAATTTATGTAGTTCCTTGATTAGTGCCGTTACTCCTGCTTTAATTAATTCAACTGGAATATTGTATGTTTGTGGCGATTTGAAAAATTTCAATTTCTTTACCGACATTTCGATCTCGATCTTGCTAGGTTCGGGGATCCACGGTTCTGCTGTATGGATTTCAAATTCCTCTGTTTGTTCCCCGTTGTGTACATTAAGAAATTTGTCAAACTATCTTTTCCACACATCGATAATTTTACTCGGATCCGCCAGAAGATCTTCACGTTCATTTCTAATCATTCCTAACCTTGGCTGGTAACCTTTTCTTAACGATTTTATCCCTTTGTATAGATCTCATATGTTATTTGTTTTGCCGTTTTCCTCAATGTCCTGAATCTTCTGCGTCAGATATTCTTGCTTTTTGTTTCTGAACACGCGTATGGCGTTTCGTTTCGCCTTACTGTAGTCGTTTAACCTAAGATTTCCTTCGCTTTTATTACTGAGCCATCGTTGCCTGGCTTGTTTTCGTATTTCATTAAGGTTAAGGCATTCTTCATCAAACCAAGGTTTGTTTTTCTGTTGTTTCTTCTCGCCTACACGTTCCTTCGCTGCGCTCTCAACTGTTTCACGAATTGCCTCCCACATCTTACTTACACCAATTTCATCATTATTATTATTATTACTCGAGTCGCCTAAGATTTCGAACCTTGAGAGTTCGAGTTGTTAATCTGCTTTTATGCTCGGATTATTTAATCGTTTCACTTCGAATTTCAGTTGTTTTGATCCATTACTTTCTCTCTTCGCGATGCATAACTTTTCCCTTACTTTTGTGATCATTAATTGATGGTCGGTGTCACCTTCCGCTCCTCTGTACGACCTAACGTCCATCATGTTGGTGTGTCTTCGTCTATCTACTAATACGTGATCGAACTGGTTGAGAATTTTGCCGACCGGAGATACCCATATGTATTTGTGTATGTCTATATGTTCAAAGTGCGTGCTCTTTACCAGTACGTATTTCGAGATCGCGAAATTTGTCAGTCTTTCTCCATTGTTGTTGGTCTTTTCGTGAAGGTTGTGTTTTCCTATAGTAGATCCATATTTTTCTTCCCTCCCTACCTTTTCATTGAAATCACCCAACACAATTTTCGAATTATACTTCGGCATTCGGTCAAACAGCCTTTCTAGCTCATAGTAGAATATATCTTTGGCATTATCAGTGGCCATCTCGGTCGGTGCATAGATGTTTAATAAAACCGTGTTGCACCATCGAGTACGTATAGTAACGTACGATAGTCTTTCGTTTACGAACTCTTTATTCTGAACCGCGTGAAGGATACTGTTCTTAATGAGTAATCCTGTTTCGAAATCGTGAGACTGTGTTCTCCAGTAGTAGAAAGTGTACTTGCCTTGTGGGATGCTATCTTGACCCTCCCACTGAGCTTCTTGTATCGCTAATATGTCTAGCTCGTATTTCTCGGTCTCGCGTATCGCGACCTGATGACGCCCGTTTGGTATAACGTTCATACGTTCCACGTTCCTGTTCTAAGGTTTTTTCTTAATCCTGTTCTTGGAGCCCCCCTGAAGCAGTCCCCTCCCGGAGATGTTCAAAACTGTTTTTCAATATTTGTAAAACTTATCAAAACAAGAATTACATT
The DNA here is from genome assembly GCA_022664845.1 of Lepisma saccharinum. Lineage (NCBI taxonomy): Eukaryota > Metazoa > Arthropoda > Insecta > Zygentoma > Lepismatidae > Lepisma > Lepisma saccharinum. Next base: position 27,072 of record JAGDQP010012553.1, read on the forward strand.
TGTCACCCATTTTTCAGAGTAGTTTATTTATTAAAACCTTATATTTCTATTATTATCACTGTTCTCATAGCTTCTGCACTCGGAAACAGAGAATATGTTAATTATTTTCGATATGTAATGAACGTTTCTATTTTATCATACCGGTTGGGCAAAATGGGATAAACTTACTTTTTCTAATTTCCAGAAGAATTCAATTTCCAGTAGAAACGAAAACAGCACTGAAATAGTTAGCTATATCCCTGTGTAGTAGAAAGATGAAAGTTTCATTGGAGCCTAAAAGAGTTCTGGTTGGTTGCTTATTACAAACGCTACAGTCAAGTAAAATTATACCTGTCCGTTTTGTCCAACTCTCCCCTACAGTAAATATTATATTCCTATGTGAAGTAGCTAATATATAGGGTATAATTGAATATTAATGTTTATTGTACGGAAATAAAATATTAATATATTATATCTAAGAAAAAGAATGTAGCGTCTGAGAACGTCACAAAACCCTAGGAATGATATTAAACATAATGGTCAGCAATTTGACAAGACCATGTGATATCCTTAAATCCTAGGCTCAGAGAGAGAGAGAAAGATAGGGGAAGGGAGACAGAGAGTGTGTGTGTGAAGCAAAATAAAATAAATAAATAAAAATCCCAACTGAACACTTTTTTGTGAGACGTAAACGTGATACTAAAATGCTTTCGTTGACGTCTGAGAATTATTACACTTGTATCGTTGACAAGGCTACGATTTAATTTACTCCTGCTTGGTTAAGGTTTTAATCGAATCACGTTGCAACTGTCGTCTCTGTAGCGACGACAATTTCCAGCAGGGACTGAAGAGCATTAGAAAGCATCAGACAGGAGAAGATCCTACATGAAGAACTGGTGAAAGCATCTTAGCTTTGTTGTGAAGACAATCATCAAAGGCGTTAAGCTGGAAGCTGATACTTTCTGCAAGTCACATCTTTCTTTGATGCATTATGAAGCTCCTACAGTACGTTCATAGGAATTTGGGGTAAGAAATACTGTCTACAGTTTAAACATATTACCTACATGTTCTGATCTTATTTTTGATGAAAATGTTTTTTTTTATGATATCTTAATTATGTTAGGAGTCTTTCATTGCTTTTCCAATTGTTTTGTTCTAATACGCTCTATTTCTCCTTCATGTTTATCACTATTATGACGAAACAGATTTTATAAGGTGTTTTGATGATTGTCCATTTATATTTATGTGGGAAGAATAAACACTGACAAGTTCTAATAATCTACATTTTGGAAAATATGTAAAAGAATAACCTAGACCATGCATTTTTTTTCCAGCTTTGAGAACAGAAATCATATTTTCATATGTTTAGCTGAGAAGCCCAGGCCCACCATAAAAAGATATGAACAACTAGTAAATCGTGTTTCGTTTAAGTTTGAAATATGAAACATGTCAGTTTTGTTATGTTGATATGGAACATGATAATTTAGCTATTAAGCTATTTGCAAATTTTCTAGTTTGAACTTAACGATTTTGAAATTTCTTTCGGAAATAAAGTATTATTATAAATATTTCTTTTATGTTTTATATTCAATAAAAGTTATGTAAAAAACTTCAAGGTTTTAGTCAAGTGGATTTGGAACCATTTCGTTTAATGAATCCACACCAAACTTGAACCCGACAACCGGGAGGTTTAGTACTTGAGACAAATGTGTGTCAAAACCCTCATCTTCCAGTGGAACTAACAGTTTTAAATCTGACCACCAAAGTCTTGATGAATTTTCAAGGCGAACTAATGAGTTAAGAAATTGTACGTCTGCACATTTGAATTGTTCGCATAACTTATATTAAGAAATTACTGCTATTCGAAGTTTCGATTTTCATCTGAGTTGATTTAATTTCACCTGACTCCTTACGTTCATTACTATAGTTTCCTTCCTTACATTGCATATCTGTTCTCTCTTTCTTTCTCTCCACAGTCTCTATTTATCTTTCATTTTGAGGCTCTGTCTAATTTCTACCCCTATACTATTTCCTACTTTGAATTCTCTTTGTATCATCTTTCGTGTAAGGGTTTGATTTCGCTTTATTTTTTCATTCCATGTTATTGCAAATACATGAATATCTAGATGAAATCAGTTCGATCAATGATTGCTGCACGGAAGGGATGGGGAGATTGAGATTAAGAATAAGATTGAGATTGAGAGAGAGAGAGAGACAGATAGGAGGCCGAAGTTGAGGTTTCGCCTTTCTTATAAAATGTTCTTGTAAGATGCAGGGCTAATAGAGGTTATTGCAAAACAAAATTAATTTTTAGCTATAATTTGTATATTAATCAAACACAATTATAAAATATAAAGATAATGTGACTTATCATAGAGATAGCTTATTTGCTTCTACAAGTATATTCATACAAGAATGAACACAGAATTAAAAGCAGTTTTTTTTACAATTGCCCGTTGCTTCGGGTTATATTGATACATCTTTGGAGCTATTACAAAAACTCATAGTATATAAAGAGATAGAAACGTGAGAGGACAATGGAATTATGATACAAATGACCCTTAAACTAGGATGTATGTAAGTTACAGCAAAAATTGGTAAAGTAGTTGTCTAGGTGAATGGTAAGAACGTCGAAACTAGAAACATAGTAAATTAAAAGAATGTACCTAGAACATTAGCAGTAATTTTACCCTGTAGATTGTACAGGACAAGTAAAAGTTACAAAAACTAGTTTTTGAAAAGAAAAAAAACGGATTTTACGCAAAATGATTGCAATTAATGAAATAGAAATGATACGTAGGAATTGCCAAAGAAATTCTTATGCATGTAAATTCAAATATATATATTTATAAGTAGAATTACCTTCTAGGGAATAAGTCCAAGTTATTACCAAGAAATCAAATAATATTTATCAGATATTTAAAAAGAAATATTCACTGAACCGTTTAAGTACAGTTTTAACAGTTCCAATTTCTGATAATGGAGAACATAATAGAAATTGTTCAAGATAGGACGAAGATAGACCGTTGACATGGATTCCGTAAGCTAATCGTTTTCATAATCATTTGTTTTTTTGTAAAACGTAATAGCTTTCTCGTCTTTTCACGATAAAAATCCATTATTGCTTCTTTTGTTCAACAGTTTTCAGAAGATCACATCTGCATAGGAGAATATAGATAATTTCATCTCTGTTCTGTTTCACTCGTGTACTAAAATATGTAATCATATTTAGTTTTAAGAAACTATGAAACATTTTTATTCTTTAAATAACGACAGAGCATTATATGTGAAGAGTTCAGAAGCTAAGGGATACAAGTGAAATTTATTTATTTATTTATTATTAAGTTTCAGATACAGCTTGAGTTGCCATTTTAGACAGAAACAAAATAATTGACTATTTGAAAAATGTTTGAGATAATCTTTTATATATAACTCGAAATATATGCGGCACAAAACTGTCATATTTTGTACAAAGCAACCTCAGATCTCATTGTGTCCATATACAAAATATGACAATTTTTTGTCCCACATATTTTTAGTTATATATTTAAAGTTTATCTTGATTTTTTTTATTCTCAATGTCACTTGTATCCCTTGGTTCCTGGAGTCCAAATTTTTATTCATTTCTGAAATAAGAAGCTCTCAGCTACCTATAAACGTGAAGAGCAGGTGAGTATCAAGATCAAAATCAATTCAAAGTTAAAAATGAGATCTTAGTGCCACGAACCTAACAGTAGTTTAGTAAGAGAGAGAAAGAAAATTCATAATTACCTAATAAGAAGAAAAACAAGTTTAGACTTATATTCTACTAACAGTTGCAAAGGTTCCGATCCCTTGATAACATTTTAGCCACGCAAGCATTAATTTTTATACAATAGGCTGGCAACACTGTCAGCTGCTGTATTGAGATATGGGAAAACTAACAGCACTTTTATATTGTGTCGAATAATGTTTTTTCGCTAATTTTAGCGCAGCTAAGTCAATCTAAATGAAAGCAATTGGAAAAATTATTATTTTTTAAATAAGAAGTTTGCAAGACTAAGCTACTGCACCAATAAAGACTGTTCCAGCGGCTATGAACTAGTCTAATCAAGACATTTCCAACGACACATCAGCCATGTCTCTACACCTTAAGATTCATGAGATATACTTTTGGGCACGGGCTGGCAACTCTGAAAACTGTGTTCCTGGCGACGGGAACACGCACTGAATGTTGCTATGTGTCAAATAATATTTATGCCAAGTTTGGTGTTCCTATGTCTAAAATAATAGAAGCAATTTAAAACGAAAGATAATTTTATAGAAAATAGGTTGGTGATACTGGAAAGTTTGTTTCTTGGAGATGTAGGCGATCTCAGTGCTTTTCTATTATGTGGAATAAGTTTATGGCAAGTTTGGCGCAGCTAGGTATAACTGAATGAAAGTAATTTGAACAATTAATTTTATAAAATGTTTTGTCAAGAGTCTACTACTAAAAAAATCAAAACGATTCTGGCGGCTCTAAGCTAGTTTAGTGAAGACTCTTCCAAACGACATATCACTTAACTCTCTACCTCGTAGTTCCTGAGATAAATCTTGGGCACGAGCTGACAAAATTGAAACTATGTTTCTGGGAACTGAAACACTGCAGAAACTCTGAGCTAGTTTAGTCAAGACCTTTCCAACGATAACTCACGCGTCTCTCTACACTTTGTAGTTAACGCGATTTAATTTCTGGACCATACGGACGGATGGACAAACACTATGAGCGGGAATAGAAGGTTCCTTTTGATATCTAAGGCTCAGGTTGGGATAGGGGAAGGGAAAGGATTTTGGAAAGTGTCGATCAGGGCCTACGTTGAAGTGCATCCCGTTTTTTATTGTTAAATAAAAAAATATAATGTTGATACTAAAACCAAATCACTTATTTAAAAAAAACATTAGAGATACATTTTAAAATATTATACAACATTAGGGATATATTGTAAGTGACATGAATATTACGAACACAAATTACTAATGCTGTAATTATACACAACCAATGGTTTACTTGCATAAATTTACAAAGAAAATTATAAAATTGAAAATAGGGTAAGGGCACCGGTCGTCGGACATACATTAGCAGTCAGCAATTTTCACATAAATATCATTGAAACAAGACGTATGTCATTTTAAAAAGGTGTATAAAAATTATCTCTAGTTTTCGGACAGCTTTGACTTGATATTTAAGTTCTACCAGCTATCGAAAGTGACCTTATAGAGATCACACAAAAAAAAGAAGAAGATCTGGAAAACTGGGTAACTTAGAAGATACCGGAAAAATTATTTGAGAATGAAGAAGAGAGTATTTAAATTTAGGGTAAAAGTCTTAAAACTATTAAAAATGACATTTTTTTTTCTAGCTTTTAAATGTTTTGTTTTAACTTTATATCATAAACAATACAAACGTTTATTAAGTATATTATTGTGTCCGACTGTAGGACCGTAGGTAGGATATAGAATTCACGAGTATTTTTATTGCCGACCAGGGTGTTTGATAAGAAGTGTTTCTTATCTAGTTTTGTTGGTATGTTAAATTTATGTTTCTATTGTTCTTAATAGTGTAATCAAAGTGTCCCTGGTTCGATTTCCGGCGGGGACACAAGTAGTTGGGAACCCAAATCAAACTGTAGACCCCATCCTTAGGACGTCATCTTCATGCGAAGGAAGGCGATGGCAAATCACCATCGGTTCACCTAGCTCTGGACCTTCAGGTTAAGACCTGCCATCGAGCTGAACACCCATCATCATTGTTCTTAATAATTTAAGAAGTCTTTTTAACAGCACATTACTTAGAATTCGGGAGGTCATGGGTTAGATTCCAGCGACTGACGATCCTGACTGAGGTTTTTCCAGATTTTTTGCTCAGGCACACCAGGCAAATGCAGGGATGTCACCTTCAACATAGGTCCTGGACGACACCTTCCCGAATCCTTTCTCCTCACCTATCCCGGCCTGAGTCTTAGGTGCATAATGGCCGTAAATAAAATTCAACAACACATTATGGGCTTAGAACTATTTAAATTTTAAATTAACAGATATAATTATATATTTTTTTCTACACGAATATAAACATTTTATTTTCAATAGGCATAAATAAAAACAATCCAGTGTTTCTAAATGTAAGAATACTAATTTTTATGGGTATTTCTCTTTGGCATTGAGGGACAGTTTCATAACTATGAATCGAACATGATAAAATACCTTCGCATCAAATAATTCTATTCACAGATGATGTGTGTTTTCTTTTATATTTCTAGCAGACATAAACTGCACGAAAGAGCGTCTTACATAATGAAATAGTTTTCACGGAATAATTTTAAATTATCATTTATTTGTGAAACGATACATTACTTCCTTTATGTCTCTCAGTACAGCCGTAAGCTGCACAGAAGATCGGCATTTTCTTCTCAAATTCATACCAAACAACTACAACAAACAATACCAAAGAGCGAAGCATAGAAGCCATATGATAGCAACTCACAATACGTTCTGTAGATAGATTTTAAAATTAATATATTCTGAGAGAACACTGCTTGTTCCTGGTTCTACAAGAATTCCTGAGACAAATTAATTTGAATTAATAGTGCATACAGTTAACGGCAGATGGGTATTTTGAACCCGATTGTTTTATGTATGTACGTTCATATTTTCTTTTACAAATGAAAATATTTTCCTTTACAAAATTAAGCAAAAGTCTATTAAATTAAAACACTGTAGTATCGAGTTCTAAATAAATCAGATTCGATTTTTCTTTGTTTGGCTAAGACATTTAAATACAATGAATCATTTGGCTTCCAAGGGCGCCGATACGGGCGGACTTTGGGGCCCAGATGATAAGGTGAATTTATTGTATAATAATTTAAGAAAATCAAGAATGAGTCAATTTGAACCAGTCTTGGCGTTTTGTGTAACTATTTTCAAATGCCATTTTATATTTAAACGAAAAAATGTTGTCGGTTCTAATGATCACACGTCTCTTTCCAAACGACTTACAGTTTATAATTTCTCAATCAAGGAGCGAAGAAACGTGGACGATGCTGCTTGTGTAGTGGTAAAGCAAGTACTCCGCATACTGTCAGCAATGTAATCGCTTCATTTGCAAGAATCAGAATACAACATATACGGTGTGCTTTATATGTGACAGTGAGAGAGTAAGGTAGTTTGATTCTGGTAATTTTATATGTAGTATGTTATATGTGTAAATAAGTAAGAGACTCATGGTACATTCATTTTTGTGCAGTCATGAAAATGGTTACAAGGTTAATATCATGTATTCATTTTTCTGTATTTTTCATTATTTTGTAGCATCTACTTGAAAAAAAATTAAATAAATACAATATAATACAATGAATACATTCATACTCCAAAATACCTTGATTTTGAACAAGTACTTTATTTGACACGATAAATATACATGGATCTAAAATGACTCATCTTGGCCTTCCGTGAGATGAAATTATCTTGGCGTTCCGAAGGTTAAGAATCATTCATTCTGATTTTGTCAAATATAAACATAATTTAAGAAAAAGAAAAAAAGAATATACAAGAAAAGTAAGCGAGAAGAAGAACTCACACTAAAGTAGGAGTAGACTTGCACTAAGAAATATATCCGTCAAAGGTCAAACTGCTGTTTGGATGCAATTATTGTTTATTGTTAATACCGTAATTTTGAGTTTCTAATACAACATATAAATAGGGAAACTATATACAGTGGGTAAGAAAAGTATTTGCACAAGTTCAACAAAAAGGAAAAACAGGCTATATCCCACATAAAACACAGACCATTTCGAAATCTCTTGCCCTTTTATGATAATTTGGATACCTTGGATAGAATACTATAGACCCAACTACCACTCGATACACCTGTAAAGTAACAGGAAACGAGAGAGTGAGGACTACGTAAATTCATCGCAAAAAAGTATATGGACAACCCTCATACTACTCTCGAAATAAATGTTTTAAGTATCCTTTTGTGTACAAGAGCAGTCTACGTATTGTATTGAAGCAATCCACACAGCGTCAGGAAAGCCAAGCTTGTTTGCAAGCCATGCTTTACCGTTGGATACATTATGAAGAAACATAAAACAGAGCAATTATTGCGGAATAGAATTAATTCTGGCCAACAAAGAAAATTAATTGTGCTCGGAATGAAACCTACATTTTTCATTCTGTGAATAGAACTGAAAGAATTAGTGCTAAAGATTTGGCTACTTCACTCGCCTAGAATATGCAAGTTAATGTTTCACCACAAACAATCCAAAATTCATTGAAAAAAATGGGATTTAGAAGATGTGTATCCAGGCTATGAATACTGGCCACTCCATTAGTAATTGCATAACACCAAATCATAACAGATCCTCGAACATTTTTACCAATTGAAGCAATGTTCTGCTTTCTGAAAGCTTCTTTCTTCTTTCGCCCGACGTCCTGATACCCATCACTACAATACATGTTTATCTTCGTCTCATCCTAGACCAAAAAAAAAAAAAAAATTTTTTTTTTCAAAATTCCAGGCACTCATGTATATATTTTTTGAGGAAATTAGAACTTCTTCTTTCTGGTTTCTTCTGATATGTGTGTTTTGTTTCTGGCTACAAATCTTCTGAATCCCAATTCTTTTGTTCACATCTACACATCTGTAACATTAACTTGCATACCCTAGGCAAGTGAAGTAGCCAAATCTTTATAACTAATTCTTTGAGTTTTGTTCACAGAATGAAGAATGTAGGTTTCATTCCGGGCAGCTAGTTTCCTTAGTTGACCAGAACGAATCCCCAATAATTTTTCTATTTTATGTTTCTTTATGATGTATCAAACGGTAGAGCATGGCTTTCCAACAAGCTTGGCTATGTCTCAGTACCTTTTACTTTCCGCATGTAATTTGAAATTAAAGTGAGCAGTTCCAATGTTGTTCAACTCACTTTGTTTCCCATGCTGCTTCTTTATGCCTGGTACGGTGTGGATTGCATCAATACACCAAGCAGAGTGCTTTTATACACAATAGGGCATCTAAAATAATTCTTTCGAGAGTAGTATGCGGTTTCGAAATAGATTTTTGCGATGAATTTACGTAGTTGTCACTCTTTCGTTGCCTGTTACCTTACAGGTGTATCAAGTAGTAGTTATTTTTATAGGATTCTATCTAACGTATTCAAATTATAAAAAGGCAAGAGATTTCGAAATGGGCCACGTTTTGCGTGTGATAAGTCTGTGTTTCCTCTTTGTTCAACTTGTCCAAATATTTTTTCTCTCACTGTAGGTGAGACAAAAGCTTCTTGAACCATGCCTGTCGAGATAAAGAACCGAGAATTAAAAACAATATTTGTGCAATAAAGAAGTAGCGCGGCGGAAGGGTGAGCCGGACAGAAAGAGAACCACATTTGGGAAAACTGAATAACTCCACTGCATAGACTAATATAAGTTTCTGTTATTTTCTAAGTTTATTTTCTAGTAACAACAGAAACTTTGTTTTTATTAGTTAGAACATAATATGCTTTAGTGGAATTTTTTAACGTTATACAAACATAGTTAAATTCTGTAATAGCTCGGTCTGGGGAAGCCTTCATAATGACTATAAGTATACTATTATATGTGTTTTTTCTTAATGAATATACAATATTTGGCAAAATCTGAATTGAGTTTGTATCATATGTGCCTTCTTAGACCCTAGTCTGGCAAAAAAAAATCTGAATGGGCAAAGTTACACGGAAATCGGCGCCCTTGTCGGCTGCTCATATCTCTTAGTAATAGATTTTCTAATTTATATCTTTATTTTGATTAGCTGTGCTTTATAAAAAGCGCATTGTTTAATATGATGAAAATATATTATCTCATTGATATACTGTGTTTTAGGATATAAAGCTCAAAATAAAACTTATAATATCATTTTTATATTTCAATAAACTATGTACTATGTACTAAATGCAATCAGACAAAACCGGCACGAAAAAGAAAATACTGAAAACGCCACTGTATAAATCCACTTATTGTCCAGACATTACCATGTAAATTAACGGATATAACATACTGTAACATGACGGAGACCGCGATATCAAATCTTAAACAACGTTCCTTGCAACTTCTTCCCGACTATTGGGCCTTTGTATGTGATCTTAAATTCTTGACATAACTTTTTAGTGTATTGAACAAACTATGAGACTACGTCTAGTTATTTGCTATTTAAAAACGTTAAAATGATTTGGGTAGTTTACAGAAACAATCAGCCAAACTTGTTTGATTTTTATTGTGAGAGAACATTTCTTTTATTTCACTGTAAAATAAACAAAAAAACATACAAATACACTCTTTCATTTGATTGTTTTTTTTCTGCTTTCATTTCAATTCCACCTTCACTTTTTCCAAAGAAGGAGGTTTGAAATCACTTGAGATTTCGTTTTCACAAATTCACCAGCCTGTCAATAGAGTCAACTTGCCATACAGCTCACAGAACTTGTGGGGGTAATGCAATTTGTACTAAACTGTGTTTTCTCTTTCGCTTTACACAATTTCTTTGTCTCCCGAGTGTGCAGACTCTTTCTCGGAACTAAGTGAGTAGTTGTGTTCTGTGTGGGACTTCTGTGTGTGTGTGTGTATGGATGACAGAGCGAAAGAAAGAGAGAGAGAGAGACAGAGGAAGGAGGAAAGAAAGAAAGAGACAGAGGAAGTAAAGAAAAAGAATAGTTGATGTGCATGTGTGTTTTGTGTGTGTAGGAAGGTTGGAAAGAGGAGTGTGTGAGAGAGAGAGCTAGCGAGCGAGAGAGAGAGACAAACCTCTCAGAAGTTTTTCTTACTTAATAAGAACTTCTACGCTCGTGGAAGTTTACAGTGGGGGGAAACGACCAAGTTTAAATAAAGGAGAAATGGGGGTAAAGGCTAGTTTTCCCAACTGAGAAAATGCTTTGGCTCTAGAAAAAAAAAATGGAATGGCTGAGGCATTGTTTTAAGAGAAGAAATGACCCTTCCCCCTGGCTCTGATATCAACCAGTTAAAGTCTGAGGCTTTGAAGTAGCACTTAGGTCCTGCTGCTAGTTAAAGCTTTCCAGTGTGTTTCTTTGAGTCACCAGGAAAATTAGAGAATGATACCTAAAAATTAGACCCTGAGAGCAAAATTCTTTACGTCTTTTCCAGAAAATTGCACGCTGGGGGACGTCATGTATCAGACTTCTTTCGGACTCAAATCATTGTTTAAGTCCCATAATGTCCAATTGAAATAAATTAATAAAAATAAATGAGAACAGAGATCGGGTTATAAGTAAGGTTGTCAGATTTTGTATATGATAAATCGGGACATTTCAGACATCCATATACAGGGTGATTTTGTCAAACAGTAACAGGGCCATAATAAAGCTCCTAGTACTTTCAAAACTTTGAAAAAAATGTTCACACCAAAGCGGATGTATAGAATCACAAAGTGATGCTTCTGAAAGCAGGAGGGGGTCTCAGGTATACCTCTACAGGTAAGTGTTAAGTTTACTGTTGACCTACTAATTAACTCTTGCGTTGAAAAATTTGCAAAATTCGAAACGAATTTGAAAGCGAATACAAATCTTTCGTCAATGTGAGATTTGAATTGCGCACATTACACACAATTTCTTCTTTTTGTTTTAAGTGATTCATGTCACGATTCAGTTGAAATAGTAGAGGCAAAGAGCCAGAACCGCGTGTAGTGGGGTGTCTAATGTCATAAATAATGGCTCCCACTCTATTTTCGTGCTAAGTTTGAATTCATTACTGGAATTTATATTATAGTTAAAGATGTGTATTTCAAACTGTAAGGTGCCAATTTTGCATTCAACGTCTTCCCTGTTTTCCAAGATGGCGCCTAAAATGGGTGCTTTCTGAGACTAGCGCAAGTGAAAGTGAAATAATGCAAACCTATTACGTAAAGGCTTCTACACCGTTCAACGTATACCAACTAAACTTTGAACGAATATTCTTTGACAACGTAGAAAAATAACTTTGTGACCAAATACCTCCCACAAGCACCCAATTCTCAGTTTTGTCACCTATACATAAAAGTGAAAATTTGAGTGTACTTCTGTAACGTTCTACGTATTCGTACCAAACTTTGCGTGAGTATTCCTTAACACCCTAGGAAAGTATCTGTGTGGATCAACACTCCCACAGGCAACCAATTGTCAGTGTTACCGTCTGCACTCAAAAGTGAAAATATGGTTATACTTCTATACCGTTCAACGTATCAGCTCCAGACTTGGCATGAGTACTCCTTCGCACCCTAGGCAAGTGACTGTGTGATTTAACTCCTCCCACAGACACCCTACTGTCAGTGTTGCCGTCTATACGTAAAGATGAAAATATGAATGTACTTCTGTACCGTTCAACTTATTCGCAAGCAAACTAAGCATGGTCATTATTTCACACCCTGGAAAAATGACTATGTGGTTCAACACCTATCACAAACACTCCCTTATCAGTGTAGCGTCAATATTTATGGATCGCAGTGATGTAAATCTCGTAATCTATTATCTTCTATTCCAGGAAAGTATATCTGAAGCAAAAAAAAGTTGTATATAAGATTGACATTAGCTGATACATTTTGTTTTATGTTTTACTTTTTCCGTATTTTACCCATATTTGGTCACTTAAGATACTGTAAATATTATATGTTTATCATTTGTTTCAGGTCAGAGAAAGTAACTTTGAATCATCGAGACTAATGCAGAAGATTTCAGGGTGAAGAATGGCATAGTGTGTTTAAAAGGGAAACTTATGTAACAAACCTGATGGAGATGCTCTACTGAATCTTAAAGATTATACTAATAAGCGAATATGTTAAAGAGTATCAGAATTTGCGCCCCTTTTGTGAAAGAATCTCAAAAGTAACCGAAGAACATTTTCTGCAGGAAACAGTATCCCACAGTGCTTGTTACAAAAATGTCGTCCATACCAAAAACCTACAAACAACTGAAAAGAGATTCTTGCCTACACCTACTCCTGCCAAACGAGGCTGTACCTTAACGTCTTCAAAGTGTGAAAATGAGAATCACAGTCGTGAGTTAAAAGATGTGCACCGCATGTCAGAGAAAAGCTATCTGTTTTCAAATGTGAGGAACACGATAGAGGAGAACTGTTTTTGTGTCAACAATATTTATGGGAGAAAGATTCTTGTATACAAAAGAAAAGGCAGAGCGCAGTGAGCTTAAATTAGCCTTAGCAATGATTAGTCAACCCCTTGACTGTGTAGCTATGGACATGGGTTATCATCGCCATTGCCTAAGAAATGAAGAATGAAAATGTAAACAGTAGGCGAGAAGATACAACATATATGAAAAAGTGCATCTTATATTGCAGATATAGATATAATTAATATTTTAAAGTGTTCTCTCATTGCTGGTGAAATTGTGACTATGAATCAAGTTAATGAACAATACAATGAATTATTGTTAGAATACAGAACGGATAATGCCCAAAGTGATCACAAGAAACACTTGTTCAAGAAACCCCGATGAATTTGGTTGGTATGATATATGTCTATCACCTTTGAAGATGTTTATAATTTGCTCTGGAAATACATTTGACAGTCTATTAATATCATCACAGCGACTTTGTGTTAGCTACCGTCTTTTTGTGCCTCCAATTAACCACTTGAAAAAAAAGAAATCATCGGAGGTAAAATCCGTAAATGATCCCTTGAATTTCCAACTATTGTTCTGACAAATTTCACGCCTTAAATAGCTACTTCCCTGGACAAACGTAACACTGGACAAAAACTGTTTGAGATTTTTTACGGCTTCCGATAATACTTGCGTTAGCACTATGCATTCACTTTCATTGACAGGACTTGGATTGAGAAATTCTGCTTCTGGAATAAGCTGTTTTAAGTGTTTCTTGTGATCACTTTGGGCATCATCCGTTCCATAGTCAAACAGTAATTCATTGTATTGTTCATTAACTTGATTCATAGTCACAATTTCACCAGCAATGAGAGAACACTTTAAAATATTAATTATATCTATATCTGCAATATAAGATGCACTTTTTCATATATGTTGTATCTTCTCGCCTACTGTTTACATTTTCATTCTTCATTTCTTAGGCAATGGCGATGATAACCCATGTCCATAGCTACACAGTCAAGGGGTTGACTAATCATTGCTAAGGCTAATTTAAGCTCACTGCGCTCTGCCTTTTCTTTTGTATACAAGAATCTTTCTCCTATAAATATTGTTGACACAAAAACAGTTCTCCTCTATCGTGTTCCTCACATTTGAAAACAGATAGCTTTTCTCTGACATCTTTTAATTAACGACTGTGATTCTTATTTTTACACTTTGAAGATGTTGAGGTACAGCCTCGTTTGACATGAGTAGGCGTAGGCAAGAATCTCTTTTCAGTTGTTCGTAGATTTTTGGTATGGACGACATTTTTGTAACAAGCACTGTGGAATACTGATTCCTGCAGAAAATCTTCTTCGGTTACTTTCCAGATTCTTTCACTAAAGGGGCGCAAATTCTGATACTCTTTAATATACTCGCTTATTAGTATAATCTTTAAGTTTCAGTAGAGCATCTCTATCAGGTTTGTTACATAAGTTTTCCTCTTAAACACACTATGCAATTCATCATGCTGAAATCTTCTACATTAGTCTCGATGATTCAAAGTTACTCTTTTTGACCTGAAACAAATGATAAACATATAATATTTACAGTATCAAAAGTGACCAAATATGGGTAAAACACGCAAATGGTAAAACATAGAACAAAATGTATCAGCTTCTGTCAATCATATATACAACTTATTTCTGCTTCAGATGTACTTTCCTGGAATAGAAGATAACAGATTACGAGACTTACATCGCTGCGATCCATAAATATTGACGCACCACTGACAAGGGGCTGCTTGTCTTAGGTGTTGATCCACATCGACATTTTTCTATTGTGTGTAGGAATAACCATGCAAGGTTAGTAATCGAACCGCCGTACCCCAGTGGTAACGTTGGCGTAGCTTTCGAGAGGTCATGGGTTCGATCCCAGCGGCCGACCATCCTGACTGAAGTCACACCAGGCAAATACCGGAAGGACACATGCAACATAGGCCCTGGCCGCCACTTTTCCGAGTCCTTTCCCGTCCTATATCCCAGCCTGAGCCGTAGATACCTAAAGGCCATATATAAAAATTCAAATTCAAATTCAAATTCGAAGTTTGGTGCGAATAAGTTGAACGGTATAGATGTACATTTATATTTTCACTTTTAAAGGTATATGGCAACACTGACAATTGGTGTGTCTTTGGGAGGTGTTGAACCACAAAGTCACTTTCCTAGAGTATTAAGGAATATTCAAGCAAAATTTTGTGCAGACACGTAGAACGGTATAAAAGTAAACCAATATTTTCATTTTTATGTATAGGTGGCAACACTGAGAATAGGGTGTCTGTGGTAGGTATTGAGCCACACAGTTATTTTTTCTACGTTGTCAAAGAATTTTCGTGCAAAATTTGGTGGGTATACGTTGAACGGTGTAGAAGCCTTTACGTAATATGTATGTATTATTTCACTTTTGCTTGCCCTAGTACCAGAAAGCAGCCATTTTGGGCAGCATCTTGGAAAATAGGGTAAACGTTGAATGAAAAATTGGCACCCTATAACCTGAAAATCTAAACATCTTTAACTATAAATTCCAGTAATAAAATCAAACTTAGCACGAAAATCGAGCTGGAGTACATTTGACACCATACTAGTGTCACAAATTCCTCTTTTCGAGAAAAAAAAAGGTAAAAGGGGCTACTTCCCCTTCACATAGAAACTAATGGACTTTTAGAGGAAACTCGTTTTTTAATCTCGTAACATTTAGTAGCTACAAGAGCTAATTAGTAGGCCATAGTGTAGAGGTTTTTCGGATATTGTAACTAAAAGAGAATAGTGAACAAAGGTTCGAAACTGAAGTGGACTACTAAATTGCATTATGTTAAATGAAATGGTGAAATTTTCAACAACAGTTGTGTCTCGGAAAAACTGCTACTTGTGAGCAACTTGAAAATGTTAAATAGAAAAAATGGGTTGTTTTCGATTTCTTGGAAATAAAAGCAAGATTTTGAAAAACTGTCAAAGGAACCCTTTTTTGATATCTCGTACAGTTTGGCAGTTAGGAAAGCTAATAGGTAGGTTAACATTAATGTGGTAAACAGTTTAGTAAATTATGAGATATGTATAAAAAAAAGTTTCCCTAAAGTTATTGAAAATGTTGTATGGTGTTCGTTCTACCGTACTATTTAAAAACATGCAGTAGAAACCCATTTATCGGAACAAATTGTGACCGAGGATTGTTCGCGTCAGAGAAAATTTTGATTTTCCGGGTTCGATGCTAAAACATGTATTAAAACTTACGTAGGTGTTGTTGAGTGAAGAACAATTTGTACTAAAACATATACAACATCGTGTATATTCCACACGCTTGCAAATAACATAGGAAAGAAATTGATTTTGTAGAGAGCACCGTCGCGAAGGACGTACTGTTTTCC
Organism: Lepisma saccharinum; assembly: GCA_022664845.1. Taxonomy (NCBI): domain Eukaryota; kingdom Metazoa; phylum Arthropoda; class Insecta; order Zygentoma; family Lepismatidae; genus Lepisma; species Lepisma saccharinum. Next base: position 43,551 of record JAGDQP010012553.1, read on the forward strand.
TGTTCGGTGCAATTTCGAAGATATTTGGTCAAATTTTGAGGGTGTTCGAGGATGTCTATGATTTTACCGAAATAATCATCATCTCTTTGTTTTTGCTGGAGTTTTGATGGTTATAAAGAAAAGTAGAGAACAAAGCAGTCTGAAAAGTCCATTTCTTCTTCTTTTGGAGGCGGATCCACAGGGTATCTGCTAAGTGTGTCGGCCAGGGAGTTTATCATCCCTGAAATATGAGTTTTTTTTCAAAATCGAACTCAGAAAAGAAAATCGCCATAGGTAAATCAGGACCATTGAACCAGACTCAAAAGTCAGTTTGACCATGGAATGGTAGAGAGATTAGTGCATTCGCTTTTTGTGCGCGTGGTCAAGTGTTCAATTCTTCCCAGCTTCTCTTGAACGGAGAGGTTCGAAGCCCAGTTTACCAAATATTTGCAGGTCCCGTCCTTAGAAGTTCTGTACCCCTTTTAGGACATTAATAATTCAATAAATGATTCTGAAGTCAGTTTCACTGTATATTCTTTCCCTTATATGCGGTAGTGTACGTTATATGCTGAATGTATGTAATACAAAAATAACGTAAGCAGAGGGTTTAGCCATACCAGTTTATTGACGCATACATTGTCATCTAGAGATACAAGTGTGGGAAGTTTCAAGTGGGTTTCAAAATGGAACGTGGTTTAGAATTGGTTACAAATTTGAACTTGACAGCAATTCTGGCCGGATAGACAAAAAGGCAGTACAGGCGAGGTTAAAATTATATTTCTCATTGTTCGGAATAAGTACAATAAGATTTTATAGTATAATATTTGTCGTGTGATTGGTTATGACACAAGCCAAGAAAGGCGTGTTGCTCCAATCGAGCGCCTGGTAGAGCTCTAACTTAGCATTTAAAAGGTACTGGGAGGGATCTCTGCATCAGGCTATCCTGAATGAGGGTTTCTCCAGTTCCTTCTTCCCCCAGTGACACCAGCAATGTCGAGATGATACCTTGAAACTAGTCCAGGGTTGAATTCCTTCCAACACACTCTTCCCTACATCCTATCCAGTCCTCCGCAGTGCGCGGAAGTTGGCTAAAGACTGTAAATAAATTCATAATTGAATTAAATTAAACATATTCCTCACAAGTGATCGATTTTGATTGGGTAGTCAACACAATTTCTTTCATTTTTAAAAAAAATACTCGAAATCTCTAACTTTGGAGCAGAGGTCGATCCAGAATTTTTGTAAGGTGGGGGGGCTGATCTGAGGACTAGCCCATGGAATTTGTTTTATATATTTCCGGTAAATGATATTTTAAAGTATAAATCTTTCATAATTTCTCTCATAGTGCTAAGTTTCATCATGGAATACAAAATATTAAGATCATTATCAAGAGAAAATTAATTTGCTATTAACACGAAAGAAGTAGAAGCTTTTTATCATGTAAATTGTTGAAATAATGCTATGAAAATAAAATACCTTTCCTTTGAGGAGATGGGGCGCATCACCCATGCTCCTCTCTGGATACGTCACTGTTTTGGCAGAGTATTGATATTGTAAGAAAGATAAAATTGGAATTTTACAAACCACAGATCTTTCGCTATATTTTAGAATTTAACCAAAAAGCTACCAAAACTCTTTTTATTAGAAAAAATTCAACGTATATGATTGCTAATGTGAGATAATAACATCGTCTCTTTCTTCCAAAATGTAGTGTTTATTTATGTTACAATTAAACTGCGACGACTACTTTAAGATACATAAATGACACATCAAGAGATTTCTTTCCAGAGTTGCTGGTAAACAACAGTATAAATTTCATATTTTGTTTTCAAAAAAGTGTTCTTAAATGGACAGTTTTATGTTTAAACTTTTCCAAATCCATAACAATAATTTCCGGAACTTACAGAGCAAAACACAATAGCACATATACTCGGAAGATGACACTCTCATGGTATTTGCTTTGGCATTTACTGTACGTTACTTGAATACACGCCAATTAAAATATCTGTTTTTCTCTCATCCGAAAAGTTTAAAAAAGAGAGAGAAGACAAAGCCTGAAACTTGGTCAAACAATCAAGTAGATCATTACCACAGTTTGCCAAGTCGAATTGAGCCAATGTTGCCAATCGTGTAAACTAATTATTTTCAATTGTTGAAAACACCCAAGCGGTGGAGAGACTGTTGTGCCAATTATATGATTGCCAAAACGAATATATTAAGGAACAAGAACAGACTTGGGTGGACCGTTCCAAATGTGAGATTAAAATTTATTAAATGTGATGATGGCATTATTATTCAAAAGATTCTTGGTAAGTGCATCTTCAAATCATTTGTTATATTAGATGCTTTGGAAACGTAAGATGTAACATAATCTACAAATTTTGTACACATCTTTACCTTTTATTTTGTGTTAAAAAGCATAATTAATGTATTACAAATAGTGGAAGTCTTGTATGTTCTTCTGAAGGTGAGTCGGGACGGGCGTAAGCCACAGTGCTATTACCGTCCATAAAATGATGACGGCTCAGTGTAATAAGGGATGCTTGGTACAGTGTAGTCTATGATAGGTGCTAAGTCTGGGTGGTTTGGTAGTAAAATGTGGCTATATAGTGTGAATAGCAGAGATGGGAAGTGTAGGTACGAATAGGTGGTGTGTTATTCTGTTCATGTGAATGAACTACGTCGTAGAAACGTGGATGTTGGGTTTCATAACTATTTTGGATCTAACTGGTGCGAAGTGTTTCAAGGTGTAGAAGATGATGTAAGATGTTGATACGTCTTTACAGTTCTTGAGTGGATCTGTTTTATTCTATAAGCTATACGGAGTACATAGCTTTCGAGAATCTGAAGTGAACGGTATATGCGTTGGTCACCTGTTATTCAGGCGTTCAATTCATGGGTTAGAACAGGTTAAAGGAACACTTCATATGTGTTTCGCAGTTTGAGGGCCAAGCAATTTCTGTTAAACTTTTAGGAGGTTCAGGCGGATTTTGGCTTTGATAATTATTTTTGTAAGAGCGGTCTCCCCGTTAACTGATTATCAATTATGAGGCCAAGATAGTTGAATGTTTATGAGGGATTGATAGCTTCGCTGTGGACTTTGATGTGTAGATGCAGGCACGAACCCAGAGGGGGACGGTAGGGACGATTGCCCTCTCCGAGATCTTCATTCATATAGACATTTGAAAAATTCCTGACGTGAGTAACGCAGACGAATGTTCTGTCACCATTGAGAGTGCTTTGCTTTAAACAGTGACAGTACGTATAAATAAATAGAAGCATTATTATAAACTGTGAATATAAATATTGTGTTGCAATTAACAAATCAAAGGGCCTTGGACCCGAATCTTCCAGTTGCTGGTTGTCATGCTGTCCATATCCCCACCACAACAGGGCTAAATTCTCTGTGTATATAAAATGCTCCTCTTGCCTCGACACTCTTCCAGTTCCTCATTGCGATTACAAGGTTCAGGCACCCCACTACAAACGAATATTTTTTTTTTAGATATAAAGGTGAACATTTATTCTTTCGCGTGTAGCCATTGAAGAAAATTCCTCAACTAAAAATCTTTGCGTGTAGTGTAGTGCCTGGGTCTCCTAAGTAGCAATGAGGAACTGGGAAAGTGTCTAGGCAAGAGTAGACACAGAGAATTTGCCGTCTCGTGGTGGTGATATGGGAAGTATACCCATCTAACTGGAGCTGTTTTATTGTATTATTATTACTGTTATTGTATTATTTACGAATATGTTGTAAGGAAAGGTTCAAGCGGCTAGGAGGCCACACTCGTGAGTAAACAGTAAGTAGTCTATTTTTAAAACGAAAGTGAAAATCCATATTTAGAAAAACATAAACAGGATTCTGTATTTGCACAATGAAATTGAAAAAAAGTGCTATTTGATGGTTTAAAAATACTTTTACAGTGAGTGACACATCGTGCTGGTTTTTTAATGCAGTTGCAATGTCAATTTCATTTATTTTCATGTTAACTAAAAGCAGAATAAATATATTATAACATGATAAACAAAATTTTGCAAGAAAAACATGCTTTCAAGTTCAGTGATGGGAAAAAGAAGAGATACCTGAGCTATATATATCTAAAGACCACAAAGATATTCGAATTCGAGCAAGGAAATTTCAACTATTATCGCAGTAGAGTGAGTTTTCATTTCAATACTTGGAGGAATAAGTTTTAAAAAGTTAAATCATTAACAATATTCTTATACATTCATTAGGCAAATTTATGGTAAAAGTTAATGGAATCTCAATATGATCAGGCTTTTCATCAGGATGTTTCGTTTAAGGAAGAGGGAGGGGGGCAAGAAAAATATACATTAACGTTTGTTTATGTGGTTAGGAAGTTATCTATCTATTTATCTATATATAGGCATAGAAATTCATTGCATACTATTTCTGGTAGGTAGGAACAATAATATTACATCTTTACACTTGATCAAGTTAAACTAGAATTGAGAATAATTATTTACCCCTCAATGGAAAATGCCGCGAACCATAAACCACTAATTTTCATAATAATACGGATTTACATGGATCACTAAAAGTTATGGTCAATTACGTACAGCAGACGTATTAGTTCGCTTTGAGAGAAAACTAGCAGTGAGACGTACTACACGAATTATTTTCAAGATATAATATGTGAATAAAATTAACATATAAAAGCATATTCTTATTATATTTTGCAAAATATATAAATTACCTTTTTCCTGTAATATGGAATTTCGACTAACCGCACCAGGATGTTCACTGACTAATATTTATAGCTGGTTATCTATCACCGAGGCTGTAAGCGATGATAATATTAGAAAACCTGGCTGAAGAATACAGATCCTGGGATAATTATTTGAAGGTTAAGTTACGTTGGAACAATTTTAGAAAATGTTCTTCATACCATTGGTATTAATTCAAACTGTGTGTCTATATACTTACACTTCTAAGTATAAAACTAAACCTTGTTTATAAAGCAATCTTGCAAAATATGTACACTTTGTACAATTTGGACACACTTGAAGCAGAAATCTCAATGGGCCTGCGGAAGCTGAACGACATACAGGACATGGAGTTTGAACAACAACTGTAAAGAGAGAGGCGAATTAGGGAGGTCAACTCCATCGGGATGCCTCTTCAAACCAGCAGGGATGAAGACCAAATCATTGCTTCAGAGGAGACCTAAAAGAATGCTTGAGGACACAGCCCAAGCTGATATATAAACGAGAGCTTGTCCAGCACTACAAGCCAGAGATCAGGAAAGACGTACGAGATAGACCCTTAATAAGACTCCAGAAGCCTTACTTGAATTTGATTGAGTTCGGCAAAGCACTAACCAAGTTCAGCAAGCCTAGAATTCAATCACCAGCGAATTTGATTGAATTCAATGAAACACCACAACTAGTGGGTGCGGATGCTACGAGACCTACCGCTTGCATGTAAGAGACCGAGAAACTTGAAACAGTATCCAACACAAGCAGCCTTCACACAAAATAACTGACGATATACGAGATTTAACCATGAAATAACCCAACAGAGAAAAATTGGATTAACGCTATGCAAAACACGTAATAAAAAGAAAGAGATGACTTTTTCTGACAAACATGAAAACGGTGGTTTCATTGAGCAAAACATATGACCATACCCGAGAGATAAAGGACAAGTGGAAAAAAATAGGAGGAAAAAAGCACAAAGTAAATCAAGTGAAGGATGATATTTCAGAATTCAGAGAAGCTGGACACCACCTCAGTACCAAAAAGGAAAATGAGGAAGCCACAATTAATACCAAGCGTCAAGCAGCAAAGAGCTAGGACAGAAGCCGCAGGATGACCGTAAGATTAAAACATTCAAAAACTAAGGGAAATAATTGAAAAAGATTCTAATATCAATCAGGGAAACAAATGGATCTGGAACTAGAATTTAAACGGAAACTGATAAACTGGTACAACAACATTCTAAAGGAGTCCATACGAACCTACTTGGCGAAAAATGTACACATCCACACATAATAGATTAAGGCTTGGAGCGCTAGAATTTTCTATACATTTAATGTGATTTGAACAAAAGACTAAGTGTCTTTGAATATATTACGCCGATTAAGAATGTTTCCATCATCATGCCCAAGTTGTAGGGCCAAATTTCAACACTACAACAAACTTCTTCTTCTTCTTTCTCTCTCTTTCTGTGTTAATTGTTCGTTTGCCTGAAAAGTATTTGTAGACTCTACACATCAAAGGCTGGGGTTTAGTTTTTCTCGAGGAATGTACCTAAAAATTTAGGGAGGTGTTGGTGGTATTACGATGTGTAGAGAAAAACCCTGAATATGATTTAAAGAGCCTTTACTTACAATAGTTGCAGGCATAAATTTACAAGTTGGTTTCCGGGTGTCCAGTGCCTTCGGGGGCCGCGAGATTGTCTGTGTATGAAATTTACATTAAATCATACTAATTTTAAAT
>JAGDQP010012554.1:0-12801 GCA_022664845.1 Lepisma saccharinum
GAACACCCTGTACATCCTGAACTGTTTTAAAGTTCTCTTGTATATGGCATTCAATGTACTAAATAAAATGAAGGAAATCAAAAATAGTCGAGATACTACCACTTGTCGAAATTCTGTGGAATGACCCAAGTACTTAATTTCAGAAACCTCGTCCTACACTACTACACTAATAACTGCATAAATGCTATCACCATCTCTCTCTTTCTCACTCACTCTCTCTCTCTCTCACACACACACAACTCAGTAAGCGAAGTACAAAATAATATTTGAATGGAAACATTTGAAATATTATTCTTAAGGTTCCCTAATGTTTCCTTTCTTCATTCATAATGCTGAAAGAAGGTTCTATTGTAGACAATTAAGACGTACACGCGAACAAAAGTCTATATTCCATGTTAAAAGATAGTACATAGGCTTTCGTTTGCTTACACGCTTCAATTAGAAATTAAGTAATGCTTAAGTAATATCATAATAAATGTAGCGGGTTAACGGATATGTTTTAATAATACGAATAGTAACATTTTATCGTGAAATAATAGTGTTTGGTTTGGTAAGAGTTTGTAGGACTAGCTCTACATATTCTCAATATTGCAGAACGAATTCTCCAAAAGTCGCCAGTCTTCTCAATGTGTGGCATTTTCATTTGTACGCAATGCAAATTTGAGAATCATCCGTAGGTTTATAAACGCTATCGAGATTACGAATTAAGTATAGATAAATAGATATAAGAAAGGAAGAAGCATATTCTAGAGCCTAATAATTACCTACAGTCTAAATCGCACCTAAATAAATAATGTATTAATTTTCACATGGTTGTTGAATAAAATGAATTTGCCATATTTTTCAGCTATAGGGAAATTATTCACTTACGAATAACCAATAACTAGGATTCTTAGGTTTCAACATATTTTATTCTTTACTTTGTAACATATTTTCGTTTCAGGCATTTCTTAATCAAATGTGCCGTTTCCCATAGGTCCTAATAACGGCTAAAGTGTGCTAAAAAGATAAAAGTATCTAAGTTGAATATTTCAGAAAAATAAATAAATAATAAAGTTCAAACACTTACTGTTAATAGGAAAAACGTGCACGAATGTTCATTTGTTTTAAAATTTCTTTCAGTCTTTCCTGTTTTCTTGTCACCTAAAGGCCTTAAATAAAATTAAATACTTATGTTTCTTGGGTGTATAGAAGTATTGTAGAGTTTATGTAATATGAAGTTGGTTATTTCGTGGCGTAGTACATTGCCTGCGGCGTTAAAAACCAATTTGTTCTGTGAACCAACAGATTTCTGTTTCAGATTTAATGTAAAATAGACCGTGGAATTTGCGTTTGGTGTAGGAAGAAGACACTTTATGAGTGCTGCTCAAAGTTCTTGTTTTGTTTGGTAATATTTAACTTATTTTGAGAAACTAGAAGCTTTGAATATTGATTAATTTTACATTTGCTTTGCTTTATGTTCAATAAACTGTTATCTCCTCAGGGAAATATGTTTACATTTGACATTAATTTCCTACTTATTTAATTTTAGTGCAAATATTTCTTAGTTCAACTTATGTCTGGTAGAAAAAGTGATACAAATCTAAAATGGGCGAAACCTATCCTTTATCAAGCCTAAAACGATGTTTTAAAAATATAAAAAATCTGGGCCTTACTTATAACCAGTTTGCTGTTTCTGATACATGTATTCTAACGGGTACGTTATGATTAACCAAATCTTCTATTTCACAACCTAACCACAGCTAATGTAAAATTTTAATTACAATTTACCGCTATCTCTCTTAGAGTTTGATCTAGAATTTATACCCATATTACCAGATTGATTAAGTTTGATTTCAACATAGGAAACAGTTACAAACATTTTAAAATACTTATTCTTAAGGCATAACACAAGTATATACATCTATTGTAGAATCATATTCGCAGACCGGGTAGCCGTTCGGTCTACGGCGCTAGGTCAACGACTCGAAGGTTCCGGGTTCGAGTCCCAGCAGGGCTATGGGTTTTTATTTTAATGGCTAAAGAGCGAATCGTGACTGGCCGAAATTCAATTACTAGACTGGCTATAAAAATAAAGTTTACCAAAGTTTTAGAATCATATTCAGTGTTTCCAAGTTGTACATGGATGTTTGTGGATTTTAGAAATATGAGAGCTAGGACAATCGACAGTAGTTGGAGTCAGTAGTTACTAAAATCCTTTGAAAAAATTTACAAGTTTATCAAAATGTTTACATTTTTTGAAAATGAAATAAAAGGAAAGAGGGGAGTTACATGCGCTTTTAAGATGATGAACATACATCTCTGGTATGTGATAAATAGATATATTTAAAGTAAATAAATTATTTATTCTTTATACAAATGGAATTTAACACAGAACAACTAGTTATACTTTATGTATTCTTGTGTAAAAATATGAAATAGAATATAGTTTCATTTTAAAAACAAACTAAATTTGTACAGATAAATAAATCACTTTTAATTTACATATCTTAATATGTCTTAAATATTAATAATGTTTCGGTAACTGATGAGAATTTTAAAGATATAAGGATATTAAATGGCTAGTGAGAATTTCATACAAAATTGACAAAGTCAAGTAGAAAAAGATTAAGTCTTATTATGAATAATACCTGTAATGATATGCTTTATTTGTACTAAAAACTTTTAAAATTTACAATATTTAATCATATATGCACATACTTACTGCTCAAATATATGAACTTATATTACCACTTCGCAAATAACTGTTGTTCATGATCATTATGTTTAAAGATACGTACGAGTAGAAGACTCAATTATCATGTCTGTAACGCCCACATAAGTTTTTGAGTAACTCACTACTATGAGTAATTTTCTACGTCCAAACTGCACAATGTTAACTTGTACAATAAACCAAATATTGCTACACAGTACAGCTAATGGTACGGGACCGTAACAAATCGCAAGGTATTGTGAAGTTTACTTTCAACATACATAGCAATTTACCTGTACAATGCTCCGTGAAGTACGTGGTTTAGAAATTGTAATTGAAATTTCCATCGCATTATATGTGCTGAGATCGTAAAACAATAATTATTTAGTTATTGAAGTTAAACAATATTTGAACTTATTCCTCGTAACATATAATTTCCTTTATTACTGAAATTCAACTTATTCTTTAGAATAATAATGTATACATAGTTGTTTCTATCATAGAAATAAGGGAGGAAAGTAATATTGTATATCATTCTTAAGAGATTTCGATTTTCAGGTTTGAGTTCGATGCAGTTAGTGTTGATATGGTTAAATTCCCAACTATTAGATTTATGCGTGATGTCGTATTTGGAGATATAGAAATGTTAGGTAAATATTCAAAGTTTTATTTATTGTGTTTATTAAATTATATTGATTATTTATAAAGCTGTGAAAGATCATAACGTTAGATTTGTTTCGACGTAAATATAATTTTCACTACTTGTCGCTTCCCTCCCCCATCTAATCCACACAAACTATTGGGGTATTATTTACGTAACATGAAAAATCAGGAAAACTTTTATTACATGTTCATAGGTTTTTTTTTAAAGTCGAGCAAACTATTCTAATCAGCAGCTAAACAATGTAGTAGTTATTATACTTAGAAAACATATCCTTTGACATTTAACTCGCAGCATGGACACAAAAACTTTTAATATTTTACTAGAGGTATTCTGGAAAATCAAACAATCAGTACGTTCAGCTTCAAAGAACAGTTGATTCTCAGATATGTTATTATAGAGGCGTTCACATGACGACTTAGGCTGAAGAACAGCGGGGAATTGTGTCTACTGCTCCTTGCGTTCCCCAGCTTCACATAAGCTCACACAGATTCTCCTTCGTTACGGGGTACATTTTTAAAACTAAGTAGTTTGAATTTTTTCTTCATTCGTCCCTTTATCCTTGATCAAAATTCAAAGTTCTCGCTAGTATGTTTCTCTCATCGGATCCAGCAACGGCTAACGAACTGCATTTCATTATTTTAGACCGTTAGAGGATGTTCTATCCAATTTTGATTGTAATTGAACATGAGTTACTGAGTGTCACAAGCTAAATTTGTAATGAATTATTAAAACGAACAATAAGTGACACTCGTACATTAAATCAAATTAAGACATCAGGATTAGCGAATGTTAAAACATGTTCATAACTTTTCTAAGGATGTGGGAGATAAGTAGATATAACGATTTTCAGAATTAGATATAATAAAAGTTATATGGCGTAAAACCCAGGTAAATACCTAGTTATGGAAAGGCTTCATGATACATCGGTGACATTTACGTAAGCTCTACGGGGAGATAGTGTTGGAGAGAATTTACCATTTTAAAATTTTGCGCGTTATTCGAGGTCGTCTTTACGGCAAAATTGGATTTTTATAGAGACCCAAGAATCGGCAGATGGTACCCAAATTTGTCATTGTTAAACGGCATATCAATAGCTAAAAAATCAGGAAAATTCTTCATGGACTTAGCCAATCAATACCGCGTGATGTAACGGTGTTACGAATTCTCTTGTCATACCTCTATTGTACATTAAATGGATCAACGTAAGTGTTGGCTTGAAGAACATACTGCTAGCGAGCTCAATAGCCGGCGCTCACTCATGCACCTATTCAGAACTACTACGCATTATCTTTATATGAAATAGAATTTATATATCAGTCGTCGACAAAAGTAACCAAACTGTACACGACAGATCAGATCGAAATAGAGTTGAGTATTGGAAATTGACTGGCTGTTTTATTTGATGCTTTTTTCTTTCGAGGTTTTGGGAGACCGTTTTTTTTATTTTGTCAGGAATGGAACCCAGAATTGAACTGTCTTTTCTCTTGCGTGTGTTTGGGAGCTATCGAACCCAATACTTCCGAACGACCGTGTCTCCAAAAGGGACGGAGTGCGTGGTTAGCAATCTTTTCCGTTGTCACCTGAAAGCGACCGTTCCTCTTTTCAGTAAGGAATGGAACTCTGACGTCGGCTGTCTCTTGGACCTTTTGATACCTTTAACACCTAAGTTACCCTAGTGTCGCAGCTTGCCGCTGTGTTACAGTGTCGTGTGCCGAAGTGAACTTGTCTTATGAGATATTACGGTCACAGTAAATAAATAAGTTTGGTGCAAATGCAAAAAATAATAGAGTTATAAAATACTTCAGTAGCGTCAGCGCTCGAGCTACGAGCGCGTAAATGGGATTGCCTGTTGTTATGTTATCCTGTTTGGCATTTTGTGTTCTTGTTGTTTCTATTTGAGAAGAATATGACGGTCTGCTGTGCAGGTTATGGTTGTACCGAGAGACTTAATAAGAGAGAGAAGGAAGTAATATATCGATTTACCTGTAAGCGAAGCTTTAGTATTTTTTTACGAAAATATTTAATGCTTGTTTTGTGTCAATTTCGATATGTTTTGTTGTATAATCTCGTTTCATTTTTATGTGCCTCAACTGATGCATTTATTTTTAAACATTTAATGTGTGATTAAAGTAAAAATACAATTTGGGTGGCAAAATCCGCTACCATAAATACTAGATATGAGAGCAGGGTTAATAAGAACTTAGTATGGCATAAATAATTACTGATAGATGTGATTTAACCACGCACGTTGTAGTTAACAAACTAAGGCTTTGTTCGTGTTGCTTGCAGCTAATGTGACTATTTTTTCTTAGTCAGAATTCGGAACAGGTCTTACCGGGATCTAATGGCAGTGTTTAAGTTAAGCAATTTTATATGGGGGAGGAGTTAAAATCTCGTTAATAAGAAAATAACAGATTCATTTAATATTATACATTATACTGTACCCAAATACAGACTGACAGAGAGAATATCCCTTTCCTCCGTTAATTCGCACACTATATAAAGGATACTTCCTAGCTTTTTGCGGATAGTTTAAGAATAACCAAAGAAAAAGTTTTTATTTAAGCCATAAATTTAGCTTAAAAGCTACGTTTTATTAAACCTATCTTGACAGTGAGAATAAACATAACTGCACCAAATTTAGAACTTGAAAATCAGTAGGAACTTTATCATTGAAACTAGTGATATAATATCTAATGCACATTTTAAGGTTAGGTCAATGTTTGCATAACTGGCATCAGCTTATGAACACTATTCTAATTGTTTCTCTAACATATTTAAATTATTATACATCCCATACATTTTAGTTAAGTATCAAAACAATGTTATGTCAAATTTACTTTAAAATATGCCCATTACCATATTAGATTCCACCCTATTTTTATTTGCTTTAGAGCTTTTAATATTTCTATCTGGACAGAACTATAAAATTCGGGACTGTCCCGAAAACTTTTTAACGTATGGTTACCCTGTATATAGTTTACTTTACAATACTTTACAGTATTTGCTGTATATTAGTGAATACATAACTTTACTTTCTCTTTTACGATTTTTAGTACATTTAGAGTAAATTTAAAACTTTGCTCTAAAATGAAATCACAGGGAAAATACTACTATGCTGAGTAGTGAAACCCAACCTGAAACCATTATTGAAATTTAGTTATGGTACTAAAAAACTGCGATTTTATATTAAACTTTATAATGTTTGATTTAATTAGGAGTAATAAGTTTCTTAGGTAGTGACCCTAGTTAAGGCAGGTTCTAATGTGAATTCTGATTTGTATTCCTAAATAAAAGGTTCGTAGCTTATATAATAACAGGCAGTACACAGCTCTTCTTTGCCATACAAGTAGGAAAACATATGAATGTTCAATTGGCGCCGTGCTCCCAGGTCGAAACCACGTAGCCAGTGGCGCCAACAATGCCTCTAGTAAAGTATTTTATAACTCTATGTAAACCAAGGATGTAAATACGGTTAGACGGATTGACTGGTAGAGTACAATACGCTGTTAAAGTCGTCTGCTACTGAGAATTGTGGGGGCCGTCATATTGGCTTTAAACAAACGGTTGCCGAGGAAACCTGCCATTTGATTTCTATAGGATTTTGAGAGAGGTTTCAAAAGTAGGCTTGTGCTCTGTAATTAGAAAGATTTTAACTGATATATGTTATTATTTAGTTACTTCAAAGTTCAGTTGATAATAAAAGTATGAAATATTTACAGATCTAATGAAATATTAGAAGAAATATCGTATTTAATCTGACAACGCACCTGTTGCATGACGCGTTGTTAAATGTTTTGCAAAGATGAAAGTAATAGTGTCAAAGTTACTGTGTAGTGAAGCATTATCTTCACTAAATGGAGTAAACGATAAATCATCATGTCCGAATTTGCGATGAAATAACCGAATGAAACGTACAAAGACGTATTTAGGAGTGAGTCCGAGGGGCGGACCCCTTATATAAGTTCAGAGTTTTAGGCAGAATTAATATAATTTAGGCATAATTATGTACATTTAATACATATTTCATGCCCAGACACACCATTAAGACTCCCCCACCCCCACCCGTAAAACTCGCGGAACGTCCTAAATACATCTTCTGGATAACTGTCTGCCCAAACATTACCTTGGTACACACGAACATTTACAGGTAAGATCCACTTTCATGAAGTTACCAGCAGATGAATCGCCTACATTATAATCACTGACTACAAGGACTAAGCATTTTTTTATTATTATTATTTCATATATAGACTACATGCTCTTTTTTATTTCCGTTTAAAACTCAGTAAGTTAGCCGATTACTTTTGTTACGCCCATGTAATGTTCTAGAACACTGTTTCCAGTGTTTTGAAATGAACCATAATATAGGTCAACCATGGCCGTGGGCGGCAACCGACCCGTTATGTAATTTGTGAGGCCCGCGATAACATAAAAACTACAGCAAATTATAATATACGTAATCAAATTTGCTTTAAAAGCTTATAATTACAATCAAGTATTTGAATTTAAATATATTTATTTTTCAAGCATTTAAGTCTCAGGATACCAGATGAAAGTGACCAGGGCCTAAGTTGAAGGTACCCACCCGGAATGGCTTTGGTGTGGCTGAGCACAAACCCTGGAAAAACCTCAGTCAGGATAGTTGACCGCTGGAATCACAATCAAGTATTCTATGAATATATTGCTATTCCAATAGTAAAATGATTTTACAAAGATAGCAATTAAATACATCTATTGTCTTGAAAAACTGCAGAGTTTATTTTTATTCAAGTTCTGTGTAAAAGTGTGCGTGCTTTTATTGGTGCTTTTATTCCTTACGATTCCAACTTGCACTTATTACTGTAAGTAACTGTACTTATTATAATGGTAATGCTTGTAGATAATAATACGAGTATCTTAAAATAGAAAACATTTCGTGTCGAACAACAAAACATGACGTTTCAAACAAATAATTTATTTAAAGTATAAAGTATTGAAAATAAATACTTCATTTACTATAGTATACATTGGTCTTTCTGATTTAAATATATTTAAAAAAATATTTCACATTTCGAAATTGTTTCATTACCCAATTCATTACTTTCATTGTATTGCATTTTGGTCTTTTTGTTTTACCCTTTTAGTTTCCGATACTTTGTTATTCGCCTCTTCCGCTTTATTTTCTTCTGTTGCATCCTTTTAATGGGGCTTATATTTTCTATCATTTGTTATAAAATTCGATCCTAATTAGAATTTGAGGTAATACCCAAATATTATATAACTAAACTTTGTTATATAAATTGGCATCGATATGATTATCAAAATCTAATACTTGATATAACTAGAATATTTAGGATTAGATGTTGCAATAGTTTTTGCTATTTAACTTGCCTAATAACAAAGGTAGCATTCTTTTCGTAAATATCACACGATATTTGGATGGCACGTCCTTTTTTATATTGAGATCTCTGTCAACCTGTAAGATAAACATAAACATACGCAGTAAAAGCTTAATTCCAAGTTTAATTTAGCATATTTTTGTTGTTAAATTTATATTATTTTTATTAAAGATAAACTACAATTACTTTACTTTCGTTGATAATATGCATATCCCGGCGAATGTTTTTCTGCCTTTGGATATTGTTCTCGATAAACATTTCTAAAGAAATAGAAATTCTGAAATAATAGCATTATTCATCGCCTTTCTACAATTTGTTCTAATTAATACTGGGTTAATATCTCACCTTCTGTCATCACAGCTAAAGTATGAGTGATAGACTTAAAATGACAATTGTTAACAAATCCCTTATAGAGTGTCAGGCCAAGCATGTATATGGAGCAACATTTCTAGTAATGTAAAAGATAGTCAATGTTAAGATATTATAGGTGCAGTTTATTCCCTTTACAGCTATTACTCAGTATCCAGGGTCAACGCCCTTCTTTAACTGCTCTAAAATGACATTATATTTTCGTAGTCTTCAATATTCCACTCCAGCTCTTTCGTAGATCTTATTATCTCTCGCAGAAGAAATAGGTTATGAGAAACGGGTTCATTAGCACATTTCTGGTAAAATTCGGACTTGGATTGGCATTTCTGAAAGATCCAGTATAAAAACAAACTTTCAACGAACATTGAATATGACCAGAGCCAAGATCACAGCCATATCAGGCGTGCCATATAAAAAATAGCGAATGCACTTTAAAGTATATTTCATTCATTATTTCTTTATTATTCAAATATTTCCTTATATGCGTTCTATTGTTTTCCTTTTTATATAACTTCAATAAACGTATAACTTGAAATATTTCGTTAACTCTTGGTTGCGTTGGGCAACCGCAAAGCACATAAATTTTAATTGAAAAGGTTCGCATTATTGTTTACAATATTAGGGTATATCCTTTATCTAACTTACCAATGCTTACTTTTCTGCAGTGTCGTTTGGTGGTACTGGAAGTTTGTTTTTCGGAGGGAGTTTGGTGGCATGTGTGGAATTCGTGTATCTTTGCTGCTTAGAGCTGATCCAGATGCTCTCGCAATTATGCAGCAGGAGAAAGCAAGAAAGGGTTCTACCAATCGGGAAGCGAACAACAAAGATTTACTTGGACAGGCTGCTGAAAACCAACCCCAATATAAGAATGAACAACTACATACTTACAAGGAAAAGGTTTGTTTATTAGTTTAAAAGCATATTCATGACTAAACAGGAAATCGTACTCTCACTCTGTATTTAGAAGGAAAGTTTATTTTACTATAATCGACTTGTCAAATATTCCTGTTTTCAAATGAAGATGAAAATGAAAGATTGGATTATAGTAGTTTTATTTAGTGAAAGTAGTAGATTTTTAGCCGTAGAAATCGTAAGAGGCGTATGAGTAGGCACGGTTTGACTCTCTATGTTGTGCATTAAACGTGCAAGTATAAAATGTTACACTATTAAAAAATATTTGATAAAATAAAATTCGCAAAATATTTTCCTAAAGATTTGAATTTCCAAACAATGGTTAGTTATCTAATTTCAAATTTTATTACTAGAAGGAAACCTCGTAAATTTATAAGTTTCACGGAATTTCCTGTAAAATGTGAACCGTAAGCTGTACTCTTGAAACAAATAATTTAGCAAGCGTCTTAAAGTAATTCTCCTGCAAATGTCCTGTCGGCGAGTCGACGATATTAATACAATGTAAATACTGCGATAGTGTGAGTGCATCCTAGAATAAACCTTTAAACGTCAAAAGATGATGTTCTGATTTGTAGATATTGAGGAGCTGATAGTTGCACAAAAAGCAAACATTGTGAACATAGTACAAAGACGCACTTTAATATGGCGTAATGATTAGACTGTTTTGAGATCATCACCAGTTATCTACAATCTAGATGTTGTTAAGTATCTAAATTTGTGTGTCTATCAATATTTATAACGGAATGCGAAGTACGTTTACTGGTGTAAGATATAAAAAGTGATTGATTATAGTTATGTCTAAAGTTATTTATTAAAGCAGGTCTGTAAACTGTTTACATGGGTTCATACAAGTATCAACTTAACATAAATCATTTTGATCTGAATTCTACATTAAATTATCAAAGAGGTTTTCCCACTAACTCTCAAACATCTCTTTGTCTTTCAGTGTCTATATACTTTCTCAATCGCGTAATAATTATGCGTTACTTCTTTACTTCGATGGTTGGTGATTCACCAGCTAACCAAACTAAGTTATGTTATTTTTTACTTTAAGATATTTGTGTCTTACAAAAGTATGTTAGTGACTAAAGGTCGTATACATTTTAGGATTCGACGCGGGTTTGTGCTTTGTGCTTTGAAGAGTGCATTCAAAGAATACTTGAAGTGTTCATCCCTTGATACGGTCAAGCAGTTCGTACAAGCTCCTAACATATTTCTAAGGTGAGAATTTAATTTATACAAGTTTTAGGTTCACACAGTAGTTGATAAGTTCTGTTCATAAGTAATATATGTTGTTTTCTATGGAAACAATTAATATTTAGTAATAATATAAAATATGTAAAAATGTCAGTGGAATGATGTATTATCAAGTAATTCTTTCTCCCGACACAGAAGGAAAATATCGCATATAAAGGTCATATGCTTGGAATATCTTACGCTTTATTTAGAGCAAGCAGAAGCTCACCGATAAAATTATTAGATTCAAATTATTTCCAAAGCGTGTGGATCTGGAACGTTGCCCACCCACCATCGTGATCCAATTGGGGAGCTGCTATGAATAAAAGATAGTGGCGATCACAGTGAGAGCTTCGGCTATCCTTTCCAACACGCCTGGTAGGCCTGGGAGCAGTAGACCAACTCCTCACTCCGGGAAGCGAGTTTTTGTAAACACTTTTTTATATTTTCCCCAACTACCGATTTTCCACTTGCGTGTGCAATAAAAAACACCGAACCTGACTTACGTAACCTACATGTGCCCTTGGTCACTAATTATATTAAATTTCGTAATACGTATATACATAAGAAAAGAAGAAAAACATTTTTATTTAAAAAAAATGTAAACCTAAACACGCCAGATTTCGATCCCAGGACCTCAAGATTAGCTTTCCGATACGTTAATGATTATACCATCTTAACAACGCTGGGCAAAGGGCTTGGTCTCCATAATCATCAACATAACTGACCAAACCCGAATGGCAAATCGCATACAAGGCAGTTGAGAAAAAAAGTCTTGCCTCCGAGGAGAGGCCTCATCCAGCATAAGATCAAATATGGCTGTGAGTCCCGGGTTCGATTCCCGGTGGGGACTCAAAAATTTCGGTGTTGACCCAGCATCGTGAGGACAATTGGGGAGCTGCTGTGAATAAAAGACAGTGGCGATCACAGTGAGAGCTTCGGCTCTCCTCTCCCAACCCGGCTAGTCAGCGTGGGAGCATTAGACCAATTCCTTCCTTCGGGGAGAGGCCTCATCCACTAGTGGATTGAATATGGCTGTGATTTATATTATATATATATATATATATATATGTGTGTGTGTGTGTGAGAGAGAGAGAGAGAGAGAGAGAGAGAGTTGCGCGAAAGAACTAATTGATAAGTCAATATTAATATAATGTAGAGGGTTTGCAGATGCTGTAACAGAAAAAAAGTTGACAAAGATTCGAAACTAAAGTAAATTACGAAATTGGACATGGGGAATCAATTTTTTTTTTAAAGTGTCGTCCCAGAAACACCTTTATCGGGACGGCTTCAAACTTTTTAATAGAAGCAGGAATTTATTTTGCTTTCTTTCAAACAAACAAAAAAATTTAACAACGGGAAACAATCTTTGATATGTCATGCCTTTTTAGCAGCTAAAATTGATAATCGATAAGTTAACTGTTGACCTACCAGTTAGACTTCGAAACTGTTAATCTGAGCCGCCACTGCTCAGTAAGAGCGTTTGCGTAGCATTCGGATGGTTGTGGGTTCAATCACAGCGGCCGACCATCCTGACTGAGGTTTTT
>JAGDQP010012554.1:17801-47179 GCA_022664845.1 Lepisma saccharinum
TAGGTTTCAGTAAATTTTTGCCCCCTCACTAGAGAAAACTGAAATGCTGGTCCTGGGTAGAGTATAGGGACGCATGTGTAGCCTGGAATTGCAATATAGAGAATCTGGAGATGTTACAGATGACTCGTTCCTATTTTAACAAATCCTCTACATTTAATGATAGCATCTGCACGTCTATAAAATACGAAATATCACAGTTCTAATGTATTACAAATATTACTGTGAACGAAGAGCGCTTTGTTTATAACCTACATTTTTTTTAACTTGAGTATCTTTGATGTAATAATATTATTCCAGTGGTCTGGAGGTCGTACTTTTGGGGATAACCCGGTTTTCTTATGCACTACGTTTACAAGAATATCTCCATAACACTTTCGGATGTTTTTATTGTAGTGGAGTATAAATAGAATATGCTGGTGTATTTAATACGGCTGAAGCATGCACTGTTAACGTAAAATATTAGCATCCACATGCATTAAGTTAGTTACACGCTCCACGTGTTTTATCTCATTATTCCTGAAGAAGTTGAACAAACGCCTTACGTAACGATTCATCGAGCACAAATTGAACTAATATAGGACATTGATGTCTTCACAATTATCTATATATGATATTGGTCTTGAAATACAGAAAGGAAAATCGATTGAAATTATTACAGAAAGGAATTTTAACTTCGATTGAAATATGTTGAAGTTCTCATCACCGTCATCAATATACCTTATCATAATCTTTCCTTTTCCTTCCTTACCCACATCAATAATATTCATATATTTTTCTGTGTTTTGTATTCAAACGCTTGATGAAACATATTTGTCAAAATATTGCGTTCGTCACTTATGATCTGCAGTACAGCTTTATAGCGTATGTTTATTCTCTGTTTATTCATATTTTCGTTTCTGATTCATATTTATAACAATTATTTACACCCTTTCAGGCGTCTCTGAAGTGCACGTATCTGCATCAGAGAATATAAAATGCCACCGAAAGTATTAATTGAAATAATTTTATTATTGTTTTATCAAACGTACCAATTTTTCTCACAAAAAGCTAGTGATAATATTCCTTACATATTTTCTTCCATTGTAGCTCTGAACAACACATTTTATAACATTTTACACACATTCGAATTATGTAGTCTCTTATCGTTTTCAAATTACTGTGTTTTATTCAATCTTCTTGAAGGTAGTCGTATTTTCCCTTGTCTTTCCTTTATAATAATTTAGGTATTATTTTGTCGTTAATACATAATAAAGGGTAAAAACGCCCCTAAAATATATTGTAGTTTTTGAGAATTAGCAAATCTTTCCTGGTCTTTAAAAACAAACTGATAAGCATTACTGATCGTATTTAAATGGCCCAAGGAATCTTCATGAAGAGCGAAATCGTACGCTGGAGTATAAAACTTGAATAAAGGGCTTTTCTAGATCTGTTCGTAATCTGCACTTCTATTGTGTGTCTTCGGTAACAGTAATAGCATTTCCTTTAGAAATATCACAAAACAGTGATGAAGTACTTTGGAAAAAAGTTTGGTTCATTTTACACATACAAGTACGATAATTGTACACATTGTGAAATGAACATTCGGAAACATTAATTAATCTTTTACATAACCAGACCATAATACCATGTTATTTTGCTCAAAATGGAAAGAAATCACATCTCCTCCAGATAACCTAATAAGATTCAACTTCATTGCACAATTGAGGAGTACTAGGGAATAAAGACTTTACTGCAAAAAATGTGTTTTGCAGAAAAGGACAAAAACTTCCAGACCCTGCATTTTTCATATGTAACATAATGTTTTTGCTACTATGCAGTGCAGCTCCTCACTTATTAGTCGGGCTTTTTCTAGAAAAATAGGGGCATAAGCACACATGCTGCAGGTCTTAAAAGAACGGCCTACGAAAATATCTTAGGTCCTTATTCCACCTACTTCTCAATTTAATACCAATATAATTTCACTCCTTTCAATAATTACCTGTTGTATCATGTTAAATGCTCAGAAGATGTAAGCGAATTTTTTACAGTGGAATGATTCAATTTTATTTACTTTAAATTTAAAGTAATAATTGTCCAAGTCGATGAAGCAAATATTTTCTTTTTGTTTTAGAGGCTGTAACGAAATAGAAATTTTAAAAATGCATTGCATATTTTTAAATGTAAAATTACATAAAAAATAAAATGTCATTTTTACAAATATGTTTACAGTAATTTTTATTTAAACGAACACAAGGAAATTAAAATCACTTTTCTCATTAATTTTCATTTAGATTTATGTGGGTGATAATTTGGAGTGGCTTTGCTGTCTGTGGTATTTGGGTATCGTTGATTCTATGGAATAAATATTACTACAATCCAATCTCTTATGAAATAGAAGGTGCTGAAGTTCAAAATGTTGAAAGTAAGATAATGGAGTCGGCATTTGCCGTCTGCTTTAATGAACATTATCAGGACAAGTAAGTATTGTATCTGCGCATTTATTATACTTTTAAAACGTTGCTTGACATTGTTAATGCATTGTACAATGAACCTTTCAATGTGATATTATATTTTTATACTGTTTTATTTGCGTAATAGTTTCCCCATGATACATACCACCCGTGTGTGTTTCAAGATCTCCTCAAGGACGGAACTTGAATGTTTCAATCAAAATGTCTCTTATTAGAATAGTTATTTCTGTTGTAGCAACCTGTTACGAATGTGGAATGAGCTACTTATTTAGCAAAATGAGTCAATGCATGATTTACAGATTTCTGGTCAAAAGTGTGTAGTCCTGAACATATAACAGTATTATTAGCTGTTCTTTTAATGGTTCAATGTTTCGGAACTTGTGTGTTGTTTCGAACCGAGGATTTGATGTTCATAAATAATATACTGTTTACGCAAATATGAACGATATATTTAATGAAAGAGTTCGCTATGTGTGAAATGTGTATTTAGGGGAGTTAGTCAAAATAAGTAAAACCTTCATATGTATTGAACTTTAAAATATATGAGCCGATTTCATAATGCACAATAATGTCAACAAACCAATGCTGAATGGTCGTGCTATTTTGTACGAATTCGAATTGATTGGGATATCTAATTGAAATGAAAATTCAATTTTGATTGTATATTTGATTGGCAATAAGAATTACCTTAATTTCAAATCCATTGAACTTGTAGGATGCATTTTAGATACTCCCTCGAAAGTAAAGATACAAAATAACATCATCGAATGCAATACCAGCCTAGTTATTTCTTGTGTATTGAGAGTTGCATACATAGTAATTATACTTCTTACACAAACATATTACGCTAACACATATCAGAATATTTGGGATTACAATTGAACACATTTGAAATTAGAACACAGCTAATAAAACACAAAAAGCGTTAGTTATAGCTTCAGTTTCTCCTTAAATCTAATTTGCAATTATGTTATACGATTATTTATGGTATCTCTTGGTGTAAAATAAAATAGTAAGATTGTCATAGTATAGACCTACTCTAGGTTTTATGTGATACACAGACATAACGGATGACTATGGTATAGAACATAATGATAACAAAATCAACAGTTGCGAATAATTATAACGTTGTCGCCATTTTGAAGCCCTTGTTAGTTCAAATATATATAGCAGAAAATCTTCCAAATGTCTAGAGATGTATGCGCTGTTCCTGTAATACTAATTAATATATATTTTCTCAGTTGATATTAAACTTATTAAAACGTTCTATTTCAGACAGTTATCCCAACTCCTCAAAGATTGCTCTATAAATGAGCATAATCTCAGCTGCTCTTCTGCATTTCAAGAATTACCATCTGATCAACCCTTCTGTTACGTTTTTAACTCTATGCAAACAAGGTAATTAGGATTATTTTCCAAAATTAGATAAATTATAGTTAACAGTGAAAATGTACCTGAAACGATAATTCAAGTGAAGGGTTCAGGGGAAAGCAAGCAAAACCATATTTTGAAAGTTGTGAGAAAGCTCCCATTATAACACGTAAGCACTTGAATTTAATATTACGTTTGCCCTTCAAGCATTTTGGTGTAGCCTGATAATGTGCGAGAGGGCGAAAAATAAATTTAATTTTAAGTGCTTACATCTTAAAATGTTTTTATTTTTCGTTCAACTTTCAAAATGTGACTTGGATTGATTTTCCCTTGTACTCTTGAAGTGTACTGTTTAGATAACGCACAAACAGAATACTTGAATTGATTAGTAGGAAAAATACCTCTCAAACTCGCAGTGTAATCTAGATTAAATGCACAGGTGCAAACCCCATAGAAAGGGCATAATACAGCCGTAGATCGCACAGTAAAGATCAGGCTGATCAGGAGGAATCAAAGTACTATCCCATAAGATATGAATGTAATGAAGTAATTTTAGAAGTCAATTCAGAATATAGACTATATGATACAGTTCGGCGTGCTTACAACTGCTAAGCATGATGTGTTACCAGATTAATATTTCAAGTATGATATAGGAGCAAATTAATGCATTAACGTTTCGAAATTCGTTGCAACGCTAATAACTTCGCGCTTGCGGTGCACACAGTATCCCAATAACTTCAACCAGTATCTAAATGTGAACATTAATGCGGATAAGGCCAAAGGCATGACAACAATATTAAATATAATTATTTTAAATTAGTTGATAAGATTGAAAACAGCGGCGCCTGCGGAATTCGCAGTAGCTCCATGGCCAGTCACAGTCCCCAATACACATTTACAGAAAATTTGGTGAAAGTCAATGTACGCCTGTAGATTTAAGTAAGAAATACTTAAGCAAAAATATAATTTTAAAATTGTTGGCTATTTTGACAACTAGGATGCTTGGGAACGAGGATACCTGCATCATTTTTCTGTTGTGTCTAAAAATGTTTATAACAGCTTTTGTGGTCATACGTCGTACAGTATTGAAGCAACTTAAAGAATGCTTTTTTTTTAGAAAGGTGGCAACATTCACAATTAGGGCGCAGCACCGGACCTGGAATACCTCTAAGACCAGTCCATCACTTAAGGATAAATATAAAAAATTTGGTAGTAATCAATGGAAGTATGTTTATTTCTATAAGCAACATACATACAAATAGTCAGTAAAGTTTTGAATTTTATGTAGAATAAATATAATTAGCGGAAAAGCCACCTCACAGCTACCCAAACATAATGGAGTAGATTACGTAAAACTTCATTTTGTATGTTATTCTAGTAACTTTTGACTTTGGACCGTCACGATTGCCCATCACGTTATAGTTAAAATCAACGTTCACAAACATCCATGTCCCTGACGGGATTCAAACCCGAGACCTTCGAGTATTTGCCTAACATGGTAGATTAGGCACAGAAATGTAAATTCTTAAAATTCCACACGAAACATTTTAAGGAAACATAATTTGAAATATTGCTCCTTTCAAAAACCATTAGCAGTTAAGGACGTGAGTGATAGAAGATAGTTATTTCTTAATTTTAATCCAATTACTTTGCAGAGAACAGAAAAAATGGTTAATGGAAGGTTCTGTCAAAATCAGTATTTCAGTTTTGGTGCCTCCAGGTCACCTAAAGGTAAGAATATGGAATATACATAACTTAAGGCTTGTTGTCTATTAAAATTCATTACTTTATCCATCCCCTATCCACAACATCTTGAGAAATTACATAGTATATAACTTTCTTATCAAATCATATTTGAGTGCAATAAGAGAGTTAGGGTAAACATACTGATTTTTTCAATTTAACCACAGCAGTAGTAGTTGTTCTGTACTTGAAGAAAACAGGACTGTATCTTCAGCAAATCGTAGGTGATGAAGATATTCGCCATTGATCTTTATTCCAACTTAAATTTTGGAACACTCTCTCTAGGACAGCTGAAAATAGTTTTGGAAAAATTGAATCTCCTCGCCTTACCCTTTTCTAGCTTTAAGTTTGTCACGTTAATCCTAATATATATTAGGACAGTATTTCTTTTAAGGGGTAAAAGAAATTTGTAGTTTCCAATGGGGCATCTGGCCAACTTGTCCCAATATTGAAGAAAGTAAGTTTCAAAATTGTGCTAAATTTAGGCGAAATTTATAGGTCGCTACCAATGTTTGGAATAGTGAGCTTCCTTTATTTTAAACATAATGCAGGATATACCTTACATAGCATCTACAATTAAAAATTATTATTTTTCGTTCTACAATGTGACAAAATAAATATAACAATACTCCCATAGTAGAACATTGCTTGCTATTGGCAAGTACTTAAGTATGGATATCTCTTCCATTGATTACTAAGAATCTGCATAATAAGTTAGTTTAAGTGTCTAATCTTGAAATACAATTCGTTCTATTTCTCGAAAAGGGCAACTTAACGTTTTCCCGTATTGCTAATAAATTTGATGGAGTGATGCACTTTTCGTAGCAATGTAGTTCACATCAGAAGCTCAGAGTTAGAGGTCTACTGTGTGCAACTTTGAGTCATGACCCAATATTGGCGAAAAACAAGCATCGAGCTGCAGTGGCTCAGGGGTAGACCGCTAGCTTAGCATTCCGGAGGTCGTTGGTTCAATCTTAGCGGTTGACCATCCAGACTAAGGATTGTATATTTTTCACAGCCTTGCTAGGCAAATGCCGGTATGGTGCCTTGAACGTAGTTTCCCGCATCCTTTCCCCTCCCCTATCCTGGCCTGAGCCATAGACGCCTGAAAGTCATGAATGTAATGCAATTCAATTCCAAACAATCTGAAAACGCTTTCCATAGATGCTATCTTGTGCATCTATCACTCCTTTTTTATTTTTCTTCAGCTTCTGTCAGCAATCCGAGACATTTTAAAGAGTTGCAATTATCTGTTCCTGAGGACAAGTAGAGAAACCGGTAAACTTTGTATTTTCGTCCATTTTAGTAACTAATGCCTTTTGTCTGTTTGGGTTCAATTAGCTGTTAAGTTTCTAAAATCTACAAATATTGATGTCCCAGCCGGGATTCGAACCCAAAACTTAGGGAGATGCTGGCCTTGCACCATGGTCGGCTATAAACACTCGTACTTTATCCTAAATCCCAATTGCCGCTACGGCAGATATGTCTTTCAGAAGGTTTCTTTTTGCAAGTTAACAGAGACTTGCCACTTGCTTTCCTTCTATCTTATGCTATACAATCATATAAATTCACCTAATTAAGTGTTTAGAACATTTAAACAATTTCAGCAGGACTGCTCTTATGCTAAGCATTGTGGCATACTGCAATTTCGCAGGTCCTGCTAAGGACTTCTAAATGTTACTCAAAATTAACCACATTTTACTAAAATTATTTTATTGCTAATGGAACAAACTGGAGATGTGCCCGTTGAGTTATCGAAATTTTAAAAATAAGGACCATATCGCCATTACAAACAACACCAAAAGGATACATCGGATTAATGAAAATTTTGCAGAATATTTAGAGTATGGAAAGATAAACAACTGATTAGCATGACAGCTTCATGACTCGTCAGAGGCGCCGGGTATGCCATCTGGGAACAGCAATCAGAGATAGGCCAGAGAATCAGAGTGCAGTGGTAAAAAAAAACTGTTGGTGTTACGGTCGTAAGTGTGCGTATATTGGCGAAGGATGCCTCGTCGTCAAATGCGGCAGCGTTGCCAGCAGGTATTTGATCGCGGAAGAATTGTAGCATACGCGAGTGCAGTCTATCCTTCTGGAACATTGGTGGTTATTTTCGACGAACTGCGTCCACAGCGCAGCGCATATCGAGTCGATGGCTCCACGAAGGCACTACGCAACGACATGCGGGATCCGAACGATTGCGTTATAACACGGGCCGCGAGAACAGACGGTTTGCGTGTATGGTTCTGCCAGATCGAATAGCTACATCCGAACACTGGCGCACGCACTGGTGGATGTTGCACAGGAACCAGTGTCGCCACGAACATTTCCACGTTGTCTCGCAAAGTAGGGAATATTTGAACTGCTTCCACTGATGCACAACATAAGTAGGAGCAACTACAATGGTGTCACAAACGTCGTGCATGGAGAGCCGAAAGCTGTGCATCCTCTTTTCAGTCGAATTTCGCTTCTGTCTGCAGCACCATGATGGCCACAATCGTATCTACCGGTAGCTTGGCACTAGACTGAACGACGCCTTATTTTGCCTCGTCATTCCTCCTCCGGGTGTGATCGTGTAGGGTGCCATTTGATTTCGTTCCTGTTCGTGTTTCCTACGCATTGACGGATATCTGACCAGCCAAAGGTACCCAGTTGTGGTCCCTTTAGTGGAGGCCCTACTAAGATAACATTCCACCTAAGATAACGCTCGACCTGATGTGGCACTTGATGCTCTAGCCTCCCTGGCTGCCCCCGGTGTTCCCCTGCTTCTTAGCACAATGCCTCTCACGACAGCATCATACCCCCAGCTACACTTCATAAACTGTGGCATCCTGTCAAAGACGCATCGCTTGCATATCCCAGGAGGCAATCCAAGAGCTCTTCCTTTCTATGGCTCGCCGTGTTGCAGTTGTTCTGAGTGCCCATGGCGTTTTCACAGGCTACTGAACTTCGTCAGTTTTGTTCCGCTGTCACCACGTTGTCACACATTATTGTAAGTTTAATCATTTGCTACTTGTAGCTTACGGTATCCATCTGCCAAACTTGGGGTTACTATCTTCTCTGATTCTTGGTGTTTTGGTGCACAAGAATCATCAAAAAGAGTATGTACGCAGAATTCGTACATCCTAATGGCTCTATCACCAGATTGATTATAATTCTGATGATCTTATATTGTGGAGAAACGGCGCAATTTAGAAACCTTGAAACAGGATAATTTTAGATTGGTAGTTCTCATAATAGATCTACTCTTTCCTCCTGCGGTTACATTTGAAAACCGGTACTGTTTACCCTTACTTTCTGGGTGCACTCATATGATATTGGCAAGAAATTTATATATTGAATTATTACTCAAAATAACGTATTGCTTACTGGTATATTATTTCGGATAGTAGAAAACTACTAGCTCATAAAAAATATGCGAACCAGCAGCAAAGCATGTTTTAGATAAGAAGACGCAAACTTATCAAATACAAATTACCTATTTTTGTTGAAGATGTTGTGTCATTACATTTTAATTTATATCTAAATCTAAACGTTAAACTGAGTTTTAAAATTATATTTAATTGCACGTAAGTTATTTAAATTATGAATTATATAGGAAATGTACTAAGCTGCCTAATATAATCTAATCGGGATTCTATTACCCGTTTTTGCTGTTTAAGTTCATAAGGTATGTAGGTAATATTTATGCATATTTTCCTTGTTTGATCACGCAGTATGAAGTTAATGTTTTACATGTGCTTCTATGTTTTATACAAACATATGCACAGCACTTCATTCGTTATTTCGTAAACGCATTAATTTCTCATTAAGCGTAATTTAATTTCTACACATTGTCATGTCTATTATGGTGACGAAATTTTACGAGACATTTTGTCAGCATTCTTCTACCAATCGAATCCAGATTAAATATTCTCAACGTAGATGCATTAAGAAGAATTCAAAAGTAGAGACGGATTACTTGACTATGATATATTAATAGTTGAATGTGTTTTATATACTATAACGTCCACTTAAGATAATGATTATAAAGTACTGTATGCAGAAACTATTTTCTAATATGTTTTTTAATGTGTAACATATAAATGTGTACGCTGTTATAACGTTCGCGATATACTTGGAAATTAACCGATGGCAAGTTTTCCCTATTTTTAAGTATGTATAATCGCTGTTGAGAGCATATCAATTCTTCTGTTCGATATCGATCACCCGTCTTTTTTATATTTGTGCTAAATTTATTTTTCCTTTTATTTTTTGCAAAAATGGAATCAGTCTTCATTCTGTTGTTTTTGCTTTAAACAAATTTTCAGTGCGCGTTTAAAACGTCAGCATTACCAATAATAAACGAGGAAGTAAGTAAATAACTCTTTATAAATTGGCTGGCGATTACAAGAAATAGCAGCGAGTATTTTCGAACGATATCACCAGGGAGCAGCACATTCTTACTTCACACTGAGTCAGTGAGCAGCGACACTGCTTATTGAGGTTCACGTAGTGTCTGTGTCGTGTTGAAATGATTATTGTGGGGCAGAAATGTACGGATCACGAGTAGCAGTTAGTGGACCAAAAGCCAGATACATTCATAAGGGAATATGTCCTGTATTTTGGGGGAAGAATTTTTGTCCGGTCAAAACTCATCTTAGCAGTAAAGGTTTCGCTGATGATAGTGTGGCGTACTTTCTTGAGTTAAGAAAGAACGTCACTAGGCGAGGACGTAGGATGCGACATAGTTAAGTATTTCTCAAAAGGGTCAGAACTAGAGCTAAATTACAGGTAAGTAAAGTTAGACGAAGTCATGAAGCGGCCATTTGGTCTCGTTCAGTACCTTGAATGGACTTTACAACAAAACTATATTTTACATTTTATATCAGCAAAGGAAAGGTTACAAGAAAAATAAAAAATAAAACAATAAAAATATGAAAATTACTTGGTCATGATTACTTAATCTACTTCTATATCAAGTAACGCCAAGGAGTTTTAATTATGCTTCTTAATTCTTAAGTTAAACTTATCTGAAACAAACGATACAGTTAAACTAACCAGAAAATTTATCATCAGATGATCTATCTCGAATAAATGTATGAAAGCACGACATTCTGGTAATCGTTTAGCGTTCAAAATTTCTGAGTTAAAAAATTGCAAGGTCAAAGTTGTATAAGTTTACTAAATCATACTAGCTTGGGTTCAAAATCTGAGTCTTGAAGTCGTTCAGCGATCTTCACGCGGTGGTGAACTACAGGCAGAAACCTGTAGTTTCAGTCGGGTCGTAGTTTTTCTTCAGCCAAAATGTACCACACCCAAGAAGAGGAAATTACGTCGCGCTTCTACATGTTTCTACCATCATTAAACTTCGACTTACCATATTTGTTCATTTAGGAAATGCCAGGGAGTGGAAAAACTATGAATGATGTAAGAATCATATGAGTTAATAGCTGTGTACTTGTCACCAAACTCATCCTTGAACCAAGGATGCAACGATCTTGTTTTTTCCTTAATTCCAGTTATTTCGGGTTTTATACAAGGTTATATTCACTGTAATGTGGTTATTGTTTCCTTGCGTTTTGCGTTTTACGGAAACCAGATTAAATCATTTTCTTTGTTGCTAGCAGGCAACTTCTTCAGTTGTTTTAGAAACAACAGGAATACGTAACCAAGAATGTTGTAGCAACTTT
Organism: Lepisma saccharinum; assembly: GCA_022664845.1. Taxonomy (NCBI): domain Eukaryota; kingdom Metazoa; phylum Arthropoda; class Insecta; order Zygentoma; family Lepismatidae; genus Lepisma; species Lepisma saccharinum. Next base: position 29,041 of record JAGDQP010012554.1, read on the forward strand.
GGTGTACGAAAGAAAAATGAATTATATAATTTTGGGGAATAAATTTCAGGTGGGCATAGGTAAGATTTCCAGCTCAGTTATCGCTACGCGACAATAGAGAAGTTGAACAGCAAGTCAACATATGGATATGGTGCTCACTTATAGTGTAGGCTTTTTGTGTACTTCTTATATTCGCTCAAAAAACTTTTGAAATACAAAGTTACTAGAAACGACTCATTAGATTTCGAAGTACTGTATTTTCAAAACTATTACACAATATACATACAATAGTGCATGATAAAAAGCTTAAGCTCAACAAGTTTTTATGTAACAAACCAGGTGCCAGCAGGAGTCCACCAAGTGGTAACAGCTGGCGGAATGAGTAGCACCAGCTTGCGACAGGAGTGCCCCGCATCGCTGGATAGGGTATGTTAATGTAATCGACATGCTTTTTTCGCATTCTCCCTCAGATCTCCTGATTTGACGCCATGTAATTTCTTCTTTTCGGGATATGTTAAGGACCGTGTTTATGTCGTACCACAGTCAACAACACTTGTAGAGCTTAGAGAATACATCAGTGCTCCTGTGATTGTGGCGATCGACAGTAGAATGCTACAAAAGGAACGGACAGAACTTGATTATTGCTTGAACCTGTGGCGTGTGACCAAGGGGACAGTCATAGAAAATGTGTAGTGAGTGAGGAAAACTTGGTGAGTTTGCACTTCTTTTCATGTACATATCATTATTATATGTACAACTTGTGAAAATCATTATTCTGAATTTTGATGAACCATTTGTAGTAACCGTGTATTTGAAGTGCAAAATAATTTTTTTCTCACTTCTAATTGTGACCTGGAAACTCACCATTTATTAGAAAGCTGAACTAACGCATAGCGAGCAAATATTGAGAACACATAACCATGAACACGTAACTGTAATGAATTTAATATCTTCGCTTATCTACAATATTTAATTGATAACTTATATGATGTGTTGCTTCATTTAAGGTATATATGCTGTCACGTTATGACGTACCGCTTACAACAGGAACAGGGGCATTCATGTCTTTCACACTGCCGATTCCGCCAAGAGAATTAACAATGATAGGAAATCTGGAAGAAGAAATAGCTGATGATGATATAAGGACTCTTCCGCCAGAATCACGCAGATGTAGGTTTCCTTATGAAACTGACGGACTATGGACTTTCAAATACTACAGTTACACGGCTTGTGTAGCACAATGTATTCTGGAACGAAAACTGGAACTGTGCAATTGTACAGATTACTATGTAGGACTCACAACAGGTTTGATAATATATAATATAATAATCATTGTTTTATGTTTTCGTTATCGTACTCGGTACAAATCCTGGGCATCTTTAAGTTATGTCCTAAACTCATAAGCAAGATTAACGTTGAATATTTAAGCTTTACTTCGCCATGAAGTAAACTATAGTAGGTTAGAGTTGTTTTAATAGTTATTTAAAAGAATATTTCAAACACGTTGCTAATTAGGAAGCTATTACGGTGAATCAGTTCTCAATTTCTAGAAATTTAGTGACCAGGTAAACAATATGAAAACAGGAACTACACTTTATTGTTTTAAAATATCTATTTGTCTCCAGCGAAGCACCAATAGGCTCACGTAAAATGCTTATGTACTTAAGACAATCGCTCCAAATTTTAGGAAATCGAATTGCTATAATGCCATACTGTCTATAAAAGTCACCATCAAGAAATATTTAGAGATAGTCAAGTTCTAATTTATCATTTCCTTCTTCTCTACCTTGTGAAATCAGTTTAACCAAAATGGGAATATAATGATACTAGTTAAACAGCATAATAAGAGTGATTACTTACAGAATAGAATGCTAGACTCTTTAATACGCAGCTTGTGCAACATGCCTCGTTTTTAATAATGTACGTATAAAACTCATTGTATACCCGTTAATACAACGCTTTATGTAAATAATCGGTTAACTTTGAGATAATAGACTAATTTGGAGAAACAGTTTACATGTTCAAACAGTTTACATTGACCATATAAATACGATGCTCACTCTTGAAGCCTGGCAACCGGACTGGGCTCTGTCTCACTTATTTCCTTTAATACTTAATCACCTTTTAGTTATTACGTTACCAAACACTGAAGGATGCAATATAAGTAGGTTATAAAATTGTCAATTATTCTTGAGCTCAACGAAAGGGATATTTAGCTTATGTTTTTCACTGCAGAAATGCTTTTTAGTAAATTATTGTCTTCCTTATAATTTAGTTGTAGAGAACGAAATCCTACTTTGCCAATGACAGAAAAGTAATATTTGAGTGCTAGAATCTTCCTTTGAATCTATTTAAACTATTATCAAAGTGTACAATAAAGTTGGTATATAACGAAGTTTAAATCACTAAAGCTGAAAACTATAAATAGTGGAAGGGTGAGAGACCCTTAACGGAGGGTAACTGAACGTTAATAAGGTTTTGCGTTTGTCCTCGTCCCTGACAGAAGCATAAGAAGCTTTTTGTTTCCAGTTGAATTGAAACAATGTAAGGACCCCTATATTCCTTCAGTCTAACAAGAACAAATGCTTTCTATTCTTATCTCAGGGACGAGGACAAACACAAACGTTTATTTGTATTCAGAGCCACCCTCCGTTCAGAGACTCCCATACTCTATTATATTTTTGTTAACGGTCGGTATACATTCTCTGGTACTATCTCGTCCTTGTTGCAATTCGCTTCTTCAAACTTCAAAATAAGCCGTAGATTTCGCGAGGACTAAGTCCTTCTTATAGCAAGAAATATCTAGAAAATTATGCCGCTCATTTAAGTTCTTCAAAAAAATCGTCATCTGGTTCTTCCATCAAATCTTAATTTTCTTTATACTTATTTTACAACATTAGAAAATGTTTCCACTGAAGATTGTGAAATATGTAAATCTGCGCTGGCCGCTAAAGCTTTCCCTGCTCTTCTTAGTTTATACAGATCTAAATGAATGAAGTTTTGTTCGAACTCTACAGTAAGTTAACTGTTATTCTAGTTAACTCTTCAAGGATGTTATATTTTCATAATATATTAACATAGTTATGAGGTGTTGTATTTCAAAAGTGAGATGTTCTGAATTTCAATTTATTTTAAGACCTTTATGCATCTTAGAGTCAGGCTGGGATAGGGTGGAGAGAGGATGTTGGAAGCTGATGGACATGATCTATTTTGTAGGTGCCATCCCAGCATTTGCCTGGTATGACTGGGAAAAACTTCAGATAGGATTGTAGACTGCTGGGAAAGATCCCAGGACCTCCCGAATGCTAGAAACCAACGTTATACCACTTAGACATGGCCGTTCTGTTTTGTATTCTAGACTTTGACTTCGTGTGAGGGTAGGAATATAAAGGAAACTACACTCACTAGCTCTACGTTATCCTTGCGATCACTTAAAGTATTCCAGTTTCTAAAATATAATTCTGAACAAAATCACGAATATATTTTATTTATGTAATCAGAGCATATTGAAATTAGATTAAAAAATATATTGTTTTTTTCACAAAGAAAAAATATCTAGCCATTAATACCTTCGCTTCATTGCCTGTCCCATAGCACAGAGAGTTGTCTGTACAATTAATAGTAGCATCTTTCACAAGGAAACACGGTTGTTTAATTTCCTCACTGACTTTTGACTTTCATTGTTTTATTAGTAAGAGGAAACGTTTCTCAGAAGGCCAATTTTGTAAAGAAGTTAATTTTGTTGAAATATTCATCAAGTAAACGATGTGCTACTTTCCTAAAGAATGGTTTTGATTTAAAAAAAATAAATGTTTCCATAATACTTATTAAAAATATTATTGGATAAATTGGACACATGCTGAGAATAGTGTGGAATATTAAAGGTTCAGCTATACCTTTCAATAATTCACGGTTTTATGTTTCTGCGTTGTAAGCTTTGACACAATTGGGGGTCCTATTATGATTTTAAACGCAATATTTACCTAACCCAATGAAAATCAAATTATATCATGCTGCTAATTGTTTTGTTTTCTAAGTAGCACTATATGCTATAAAATCTGATTGGGAATGAGAATGCCTCTAATAGGCTCAAACTAAGGATCGACGGCCTCAGAAAAGTTCAGAACACTTACACACACTCAAGGGAATTCAAGCATTAATTCTCAATAACACTAGCCTCTCTCGCTTCCACCTGAAAGTGTTTTCGCCTAAGTTAGTAATGCTGTTATAAATACCGTTACAAAATATTTTAGTGTCAGACCATTAAGACGCTTGAGAACTTCATGAATGGACACAGCTCTAAATACACCAGTATCTTGAGCATTGGCCGTCAATTAGTTGTCGTAATACATGCCATGACATCTGCATTCACTCAATTATCAGGTCACTCCAACACCAGAGTTATCCACACAGAATCCCTACACAGAATCTCTATGCAATACTAATGAGTTTAGTTTACATAAATTGAAGTGTCACCTCACAAATACTTGTAGTTTGATTCTGTCTATTTCAGTATAAGAAATTACCTTATTGACCCAGTAGTCCATTTGGGACGCAACTATGGAACATGTATGATTACATTCTTGCATAATCTAGCTCGGATTTTATAATTTAGTACATCAAAATACCTTTTTGATAAAATCATTCCTTGCCTTCGTTCGAAATGGTCTTTGCGAAGTTAGTGTACTTATTTACTTAACACCTTCTATAAATATATCTGATGAGAGAACTTTCAATCTCCTTTATTAATTCTGCTTTCTTCATAGATCGGCAGAAGCTATGTGATATGAAGGGAAAGGAATGCATAAGTAGGATCAAAAGTAAGTCTTTATTTATATTTATATTTATATACAAAACTTAAATAAACAGCTAATAAGTCACTGTTAGCAATGCGTGAATTTTTAATCAATTATATTACACTGAAACGAAATTTGAAAACTTGAAACTATGTTACAGAAATATTTATGTTTGCAAATAATTAAAAAAAATATTGTTTTATGGTATATATACATACAATGAACAATAATTAACATGTTGATCAGGTACATGTAGAAATATATTTGTGGTTAATTTTCAAACTTAAAAGTGTGCACCTAAAGTTATGTCACTTAAAAATATTATGTTTACTTTTCATTATTCTTCTCGTAACTGGTAATCTACACCGGCATCTTCTTACGAAGTTAAATGTCGGTGAAGTCTCAGTATTGATCCAAAATTACTTTAAATATATGCAAGACGATCTGTCTTATTACAGATCTCTCGCAAATAAAATATATTCATTCGAAGTTTTACCTTTATGGTCAGGATACACAATATCTCTTCAAGCATGTAACTAACTATATAAATATTTCTAGTATTTTTATAAGTTCAAAATTTACTACTTATATCTATGATGAATGAAGGAAATAGAGTTTAAAGTACCACACAATTGCAAAAAAATATGTTGATTTTCGCTACTTACTTTGTAAACGAAGAAACTTCTCCAATACTGACTTTTCGAGGTACCTAAGAGAAAGTGCACTAAAGAACTATATTGTGTTTCTGTTTTTTTTATGGCCCTACCCCTAAAAAATATTGAAGAAGAAAACGTAAGAAACGAATAAGACAGAAAGGGCACAAATCAGGGTTCAATAAGTATGTTTCACCCCAATAAATATACGATCATTGTTCATTTTTTCATGAGTGTACTAATTCTTTAATAAACTTTACGGATAAAAGTAGAACATAAGCTATAAATGCTATTCAATAGAGAAAAATATACCTGAAAGTCTACTCGTATATCTGGTGTTTTAGGAAACGAAGATCATTTCATTATCATATAACCGGGCGTAATGTTTTGTTGCTGTATTCCAGACAAGTTGGAACTTACCTCCAGGCATGAAGCAGAACAAACTGGATTGCATTGCAACTGCTTACTCCCGTGCTCTCAGCATAACATGGAACAAGTTTACGCTACAATGTAAGTAATTATAAAAAAAAATAACTAAATTTAAGGAGAACAAATATTTAGAAAATGCACAACATTATACAGTAGCATAAATTCTGCGTAGAATATAGGTTGATAAAGAATGTCTATTTTAATGGATACTTGTCATGTCTCCTGAGTACATGGCTCTTTGAGTTCATGACATTGAATATTGAGATTAAGTCTCTTTGATTTCAAAGTATCAACCTCCGAATTATATTCCGTGTATAATGTATAAAAGGCGTAGCTGTATAATTTAGAACTAACTGGAACTCATGATCCCGCTATCGTCAAAAACGTAACGAAGGAGAATGACACATTACCAAATAATCCATTAAATAGTTTATAATGTTACACATTTGATATCTATTGGCTATCTTGACGAAAAGTTTGTTCTTGCATTTATATATTTGTTTTGTAAAAACAATTAATACATTTTCTTGATTATGGATTAACATTTTAGAATAAGAGAAAATGGAATAGCGAAACCATAAACCCAATTCTTTTCAAATATTAGGTGTAATGATTGTTTTTGTCATTGTAAACTCTGTTACGTTCATAAAGTCCTCCAATAACTAGCAATACCCAAATATTTGAGTTTCGATAGAAATATTCTCAATTTTTTTAAAGTCCTTCAGATATTTTTATATACTGTATATTAATTTGCTAAAACTTGCTGCTTTAAGCGTAATATTTTGAATATGTGGTCCTGTCAATGTATAGCTACTCTACGATTAAAATGTTTTGAAGGAAATCATTATCATTTTCTCTTCAATACCTGAGATTTCACGTCTTTAAGAAGGTTGTAGTACCAAGCTACTGCTATAGTATCCTACTACAACACAAACAAATTTACAAGAAAATGGGCCAACTGCGTTAATTATAGGTTTGTAATACCCAACACAGATATCGAGAAAAATCTGTTTTCTTTAAATTCTTTTATGTTATGGGTCTATGGTAATTCCTGTCCACAAGTACTCAATAAAAACTTCGTTGGGATTCTCCTTCTGCTTATCATAATATGTAACATGTTTTCACAAAAGTATTCTTTCCCCAATTTTACACTATATCTTGATGTCTATTATGTGTTACTAATGAAGTATATTATAGGTTCATTCTTTAAATATGATTACTTTCGTAAATGGAGATAAATGATTGCATTATGCAATTTCTGTAAATAGAATTATATATGATAAAGATTATTATTTTATTTTGAAAACTTACGCGATACGGTATTTCGGAAAAGAGAAAAATGTTCTTCGTATATTATTCATTTATCCTCCTAATCATTAATATTAAAAAGCGCTTCTGTGTATTAATTGTGAAGATATTACGCTTTAATTTATTGCAAAAATTATTATCTGTGTTTTATTCGTATCGCACACATGTACAGGTAGGATACGAAAATAGTTTCTTTATATTATCTTCTCTTTATTTATTTTTCCTTTCTTGTTTCCTTTCCTTATTTCTTTTTCTTCCGCACGGTCTTCCTCTCTGTGCGTTATCGGCTTCATTAATAACCCAGGAATTATATAGATCTTGTATACGAGAAATGTACGTAATGTGTGTCATTGTAGGTAATTTGTATACTATTAAATAGTTCTGTAGTAACTATTTAACATAGTAGTTGTATACATTACTTAAACGTTTCCTATAATAGCTTGGATATAAGAATTGAGTAACATAATATATTGAGAACATGATATATAATTCGGAGGAATGACAATAATGAAATAGAAACTTTCAGGTGTTTCTTAGTTCAACCTGATGATTGCCGGGATGGTGCGTACACTACGGTCCTGCCTGCTTAATTACGTCTCACTGAACAAAATATGAACGCCAAGGTCCTTAGATCCTACAATGCAATTTGTCTAATTCAGGGAAAAGTACATAAATGTTAAATAAACTAGGTATTACGTATAATATCAAATTTTGTACATAAGAATAAATTAAGCTGAACATCACGTAGTTTTATTTTGTTTAGTGCAGCAGTGAACATACAGTTATATAAACCAATTTAGAAATGTACTGTTGCACTTACTTCATGGGATAATGTGATTGGGAAGTTAGAATAATATAAAATAAAAATAGTTGACCTTTTAACCTTATAAACAATGTGAATATTTCCTGTTACTAGTCTACGTGGTGGAATTTTGGGTTATCTTTCAAATTTGGAGACCATTAAACTATTATAATAATAGAGAACTTAAAATTTATTGACTTTAAGGTTTGTGTTTTCCAGGCCTGAAACGGACGACGTAGTGCGTGAAGGAGAGTATGCCAACATCATTATGATTTTCAAAATGTCCAAATTTAAAACCAAAATAAGAGTTATTCGCAGCATATTAGACATCTATGGTACGTTTACAATTGCACGATTTCACAGAACATAATTTTTGTTTTGACAGTGCTGATTTTTATTATGTTGGTAGGAGTTAAATAATTTGTAAACACGAAAGTTTCGGTTCGATAGTATAATGAAGAATCACATTCATTTTCAGAATTTTTGTCTATTTTTCTGTAGATAGTTTCAGATCATTTCATTTATTGGGTTGGTTTTTACGAACATTGCCTCAAAACGAAATTAGACTAGGCAATTAAGCTCAAACTCGATCTTTCAGTATGTTTTCTCGGAATTAATTTTCTTTTCCAAAGTCGTGTGTAGCCGTTTCCTCTTTTTTGCCTTTTGAAGTTTTCGATTAGTAAGTTATTTCAATTTGTATTTAATTATAAGGCATTTTCTCTAAAATCTGACTATTGGTGACCCCTAGCTCCTAAACGGCTGCAGGGTTGCCCATTTATCAATTAACTCCGTGTGACAAAAGCTTTCAGAAAATATAAACATTATCCTTGCCTATTGTTCCTTGTACATTTATTCTCCTATCTGGTTATATATGTTATTTGTTTGGTTAGTTATTATTTTGAGATGAAGCTCAATGAGATGAAGTTATTATTCAGTCGCTCTAGCTTACACACAGTTACTGTATGAAATCATGATCACTTTTTTGTTTATTTAATACATTATTTGAACAAAGTGTTGTACAAATTTTTACACACAATGACTGAAATAGTTTTCATATTACTGATTTCAGGATTGTTTATAAGTTAATATTTATTTTGTATTCCTGTAGAAAGAATTGCCAAAGTTATGCAAATAACAAATTGATATTTCGAATTATTTCAATTGTACTTTAAATTTTACTAAAAAACAACTTAACAAATGCTTACTTTTATTTGTAATTCTAGTTTCTGTTGGTGGAGTTGTTGGATTGTTTTTCGGAGCCAGTGTCATGAGTGCAGTAGAGGTTTTGTACTACATTACTTTCAAACCAATCCTGTTGTTGCTTAAAACTCAGCGAAATGTGTGAAGATATTTGTGAATGTAATTTAATGAAATCACTAACATTGCAAACTGTCATAATACAGATTTATAAGGCAGTATTTGAGAAAAAGGACAGAAAAAGAAAAAATTGAATGTGCGTCACCCTTTCTCTAAGTAATTAATATTCTAAAATAGCACCGGAAATACGAAAATATATAACAATTGAGTTTCCTAATTTCCTAAATACTTAAATTCGTCAGTGAGACGTATGCTGATGTACAATAATGTTTATCTAGGGACACTCCTACCAATCAAAATACAGTTATTATTTCAATGGATCAGTCACTATTGCCGAAAGGTCATAAATAAATAAAACTAAAGTTTCTATTTCAAGATTTCTATACATAGATGCACTCATGATGGAAGAGGGGATCAAAATGAAATATTTTGATGCTGGTCATATGAGTCAGGAAACGTGCTACTGAGAACTTTAAATGTGCGATTTTTATACTATTTGTATGTGAGATTTTGTAAACTAGCTTTCTCTTTGTCCGTTGTGGAAAAATGTATGAAGCCTGGTTTCGCAAACATTTCTACAAGGTTTTTCGCTGGACCACTTTTCATTTATTTACCTTGAAAAGAAAGACTTTTATGTTTGCGTGATCATTTTGTGTGCTTTTTTTATTTGTGTATAATACAAAAACAGAAAAAGTAAGTAAAATGGTCCAACATGACTTTTAAAAATATATACGCTTAAGTTAAATAGAAACATCCAGTAGGACTTACAACATATTACTTGTAGAATAAGTATTTAAATAAAGAGTACAGCAATGTGTGGTAATAATATGTGTGCAGCAAACCTTGCGTGCAATGTAAATAATAGCATTGTTGTTAGTTCCTATTGTGGAGCATAGATTAGATATACGCTCACAGTTTAGTATTAACAAATTGTTTCTTCTGACACCTTGTACAGAAGTTAAATCCTTCTCACCAAAGAAAATCAGGACGTTGAAGTGTTTCTGAAGGTACGCTTATTACATTAAAATTTATTATGAAGTATATTAACACAAATGGAAAATAAAATTGTGACCATGTTAACATGGCGACACTATAGCACCAGTCTCCTGCCAGCCCTCTCTGTCCATTTTATCTCAAATCACGTGAAAACGTTTTCGATAACGTCGCTATGCATCACTAACTGAAGCGCGAAAGCCGAAAGGGCAATTTAGGTAAAAATGAAAATAGAAAAGGAGGTAACAGTTATGTGAGTATTACACATTAATTGTATGCATAGTGCCAGTTATTAAAATAAAACAGATACTAAAGCTATATTTCGACCTTAGTATTGTATATTACTAGCCAGATGGAAGAGGCACAAGACATGTTTACAAAGATAAATAAACATAACGATGGTGAAATATAGAACATAGCGGATCAAACTATGAGAAGTTGACTAACGCGTCACATGCTCATTTCTGGATGGAATTGTGTAAGGTTGTTAAAATGTGTTTAAAAGTATTGAGAATGAAAATGTACGAGTATTTGTGAGGCGCGACGGAGGTATAAGGTTTTAGAGATAGTTAGAGCTCTTGAGAATGTTTATTCTTTTCGCAGGGCCGGGGTGCTTTACTGGTAGAGTGCTCGCCACTGCTGTTAGTGACCGTCAATTCTATCCCTGCTCATGTCATGTGTGCTCTGTGGCGAACAAACATTGTGTGCGTGAGTTTTTTCGGGGTTCTCCCGTTTACACTCACTTTCATTTCAGCAGTTCATCTCATCATCATCCACCCGGTTTGATGAAGAGTTGCCTTAAAGCATTAAAAACATTTTTGCGCTCAACCCTTTTGTATGTACCCTTCCTAAGGGCGGTATGTGATGGTGTTGCTCCTTACGAAGCAGAATGTGTATTATAGCAAAACGGAAATACAAATCACAACTGTCTGTATGCGATGAGTGTGTAAGGAGATTGACGACTGGTAAAATGATGGTCCAAATGTGGTTGTTAATTTGAAAGCTTAAAGATCCTCTAGTTAGAATATAAATTACATTGGAGATTAGACAGATATCATTTTAAGGTGTAGTGGAGACAAGCAATATTAATAGTTACCGTAATGTACATTGCATATTTTTATACAAAAACTATAGAGAAATTAATATTACATCAGCCATCCAATATTGTTAACGAGCATTTAGTAAATCATTTTCGTGCTCACGAATACATTATTTACAAACAACTAGTAACGTTCCTATAATTCCCTTAGTTGTTCGTGGCGAACTATATTGACAAATGTAACTATTTACAGTTATTTAGAGAATGGTAAATACTGTACCTGTGAGATTGTGTTGAAAAAATAAGCAAATAAAGTAGAGAATTATAATCTAAATGTTTCAATTGTGTACATTTAGTGACTTATCTTTGTGTGAATATCGTGTTTAATACTGAATAATGTAATTTGTTTTTATGTAATTTTTTCTACTGTCAGCTGTTCATATGTTGAGGATACTATTTTATAATTTTTTAAGTTCGTTTAAAATTTTAGGGCTATTTAAATAACAATAGATTTAATTGTAATACTCAAGAATAGAAGTTTAGACATAAATATATATGTTCCCAGTAACAGATGTTAGCTGAGAGTAAATTAAAAAAATGAGTTTTTCATACATTTTATAGATAAAAACATGTTTCCTTTAGTGCTACTTATGGCCCTATACAGTCACGACAATATTTGTGTAATGCATCAAGGTTCAATTTATTTAATAAATGTGTGTGTAATTAATAAATTTAGCTTAATAAAATTAACTTAATTAATATGCAACTTAATAACATGCCCCTACCATATAAAACTATACTCTGTATATTGTGTACAGAAAGTTATAGCATAGAATGTAAAATTCATTTCATATCAATATTTCAGATTTAACACGTGACCATCTGCAGGGAATGTAAGTTAAAGATCAAAGTTTTGAGGAAGTGGAATGCAGTGAAAAATGACGGATTGATTTGGAAATACATTTCTAAATAACTAAGAAAATTTATAATTCACTTTTGTATTTGTGTTTTTTGTGTAATAATAACACATAACTTTATCAACATGAACGGCAGTGCATGCAGCCAAGTTCTGCGCGTCACAAAACGTCAGGACTGCCGGAAGCATGTTATATAGGAACAAGAGTGTATGGTGAAATAGACGATTTCGAGAACCCCTAAGAAAAAAAAGTTGTTAAAGATAGTAATATAAACCTTAGAAGTTAAGGAGATACGGTAAATATATGCAGGTGTGCAAAATTTCATATTCGTAGCTTGAAGCATATTCGGGTTGTGACTCCTGCAATTACGTATTTAAGGCTGATTCATTCATTCACTCTCTTATTCACTCGTCATATTGTTTAGGGCGTTCTGATAAAGCTAGAACATGAAATTTGGCATGAACCTAAAGGATGATAAGTAGGTAGAAGGAAAATTCCCGACATTTTGAAAAGGTCGCCATCTTGGATTTAAAATGGACGCTATATGAAATTTTTCAAAGAATACACAGCCTAAACGGCTAAAGCTAGAAAAAAAATTGGTATTAAGGTAAGTAAATATTAGTAGGTTAAGAAAATATTACTAAATGTCTCCAAAAACTCCATCTTGGATCCAAAATGGACCCCAAAATGAACATTTTATAGAATACACAGTCAAAAAGGATGGTGATAGAAAAAAGAAATTTAGTAAATCGGCACATCATCATTAATAAATTACGAAAATATTAAAAATTTCTCCAAAGCGCCATATTGGATCCAAAATGGCGGATCTCATAAATTCCTTTCCCACACCGTTAGAGCTAAAGATAGGAAATTAGGCATAAAGGTGTATTATCAAGAGTCATTTAGGAAAATATTACAACATTTTGAAATAGCCGCTATCTTGGATTTTTTAAATTTCTACCCTGAAACAATTTTCTACACCGTTCGAACTAAGAAATGAAATTTGATATGAAGGTGTAGCATTACGAGTGGGTCGAAACAGTATAAGAAAACCTTAACAATTCTCTATCACAACCCAAAACCCATTTTCCAAACTACTCAAGCTAGAAAACCGAAATTGGGCATCACGAAAAATTAAGAATACATTGGGAAAATCTCCCCTATGGGGCAGTCCCCTGAGGTATGGGAGAAGATATGTGCCATGGTGGCGTAGCCCCCGGATAGTCTGATTACGACAAAGGGGGCGCAACCCCCAAAGGCTACCCAAGTTTCTGGTGCAGTCAGTCATGTGAGTCTGGGGTTAACGCCCAAAGGGAATCGAAGCAAGTATACACGTACGTATATTTTACACGTACACTTCGCATAAAAAAATTCGACAGCGAACGTCGTGAAGTTAGGACACCCAAATGGCACCTTCTTATCCCACAATCGTATCTGGTAGAAAGACCCCCTCTTTCTCCTTCGTTCGTCTCCCATACTAAAATCAGCAAACATCATGGGCAATTTTGTTTATTTATCCATGTGTTAGTATCGATAAAATGAAAGAATAAAAGCGAGACGAATCAATATATAAAAGTTGATGGATTGAGAAATTTAAACACGCACAACGAAAAATTGAAATCGATTGATAAAAATGAGAGATAAAAAAGAAGATAGAGGGAGAGAGAAGAAGAAGAAGAGGCAGTACGAATAAAAATATGGAATTTAAACGTAGTGAAAAGAACCTAAGATTATACAATTCCGTTCCCACAAATTCAACAGCAAGATTGAAATGATTTTTGGGTTTTATATTGTTTTCAGGGTTATTCGAATATATATAGACTGACTGAAAAATTTATTAAGTCATTTTCAAAATGGAGACCAAACTTAGTGGTCAGATAAAATATTCATGATTTCCAGTTAAACTGCAGAGTTTTTATACATATCTTGGATAATGTCAAAAGTGCTACAAATATGTTTTGTTTGCGCGGCGTTCAGTTGCAAATTCGGTGGAGCTCATTGAACGTACTGGTTCGGAATAAATTGTATTTGGGATTCCGCCAGGATTTTCAGATTGGGGTGTAAAGTCAAATTTAGGAGGGTGTACGTAGAGTTTTGCAATGTTTCTGTCAACTGTTGAGGGCAAAAAGTTAAAGTTGCGGTAGTCTCGAGAATTTGGGGCTGACCCCACCCCACAGGTGCCGATGTGTGCCGGAATCACTGATTGTAACAAACCCAGTAGATACCGTGGGCGATACCTTCCATTCCAGACTACTAATGGAAATTTAACATAAAAAACATGAATGAATGTTAATTTTTATACTTAATTTATATCAGAAAGAGCGAAGATTACATATCCGAACTCTAACAAAATGAAAAGTTACAAATGTTCAAAAGCAAAATTAGCATGTTCCTTATAGGCGTAGTAATCATTCCATGTTCCACATTTCAAAGGTGAAAAAATGTAACACAATTAATAGTATATTGATAAATTATTGTATGGAAATGGATATAAAACTAATATAAAAAGAATTTTACTCTTCAAATAGCATCAAAAGAGGGTCATTTTCTACTAATATCTTAAAATTCATCTGTTCCGAACATGTCATTCTATATTCCACTTATTGCGAATATAACGTTCCAATAATTACAACACTAATCAACTAGTGTTTATAACAATTCGCACAGATGGAACAAACACGGCAGAGCTGAAACGAGTACCCAGCTCTCAGGTTTCGGACTGTGTCATCGGGATTAGGATTTCAACACATTCTGACCCGGTGGTTCGATTTAGATTTGATAACCCGGAGGATGAAGGAGATATTTTATTTATTTCGCTTCGTTTGAACTGTGTTTATTTCAGGGGTTACCAGGACCGGAAATGTTATCCCGAGAAAACGAAAAATACGACGCCGAAATTCCCAGTTAAATAGATTTTCTAGACCGGGTCAATCGAAAGTGACCTGGAACTGGCTTTTGAACACGCACAAAGAGAGAGAGAGAGAGAGTGTGTAAAGTAAGAGAAAAATAAAGATGGATAGAGACAGAAGAAGAAGAAGGTAAAGAAGCAGCGAAGACAAGATAACAATATATCATGAAAGAGAGGAAGCGAGAGAGAGACAAATGAAAATCATGAAAAGTACATTATTATTTTGCTAAAGAACAAACACACTGTTTACCAGGATTCTCACCAGTGATGTTTCGTAAGTTCTCTAACCTTAGATGCAGATCGGTTTACATACTTCAGTTTATGCGGAAAACAAACTGGCTGGTGAGGAATCGAACCGAGGTTTCCCAATTGGAAATCTAGCACAATAGCGATACTCCACAGGTGTCTCTACCCAAAACGTGCGTAACAAATCGTATAGTGTTTCTTCCTAAAAATAATAACATGAAAGTGGATTTTTCAGAACAATGACGTTTTCTTAACTGTCCTGGTAACCCCCAGAGACTTTATTTGGACTTTTCCAACCAACATTCGTAAATCGTCTTCCTCTCTTTTGACTCCATTCGTTTTGTATGAGAAGTTATAATTAGATTAATTAGATCGCTTTGTAAAACAAAAAAACAACTTTGAATTGAACACGGTTTGAACCTATATTCTCTTGTTTTAGTACTGAATTCCAGCACGTTTCCCCTACTCCACCTTCCCAACTAAAGACAGAAGCCATGAATTACTAAGTTCAAATGCGAGGAATATGTAACATTTAATGGGTGTTAAATTTTGTCTGTACGTATTATCTGGTAAATAATCACATCTGTATGTCTAATTATGAAATGAATATATTTTGGCAGTTTAAGGAACAAATTCAGTTTAGGGTAAGTATTGTAACATTAAGACACGATCATTTATTTTATTTTATTTTAACGTAAACCAGGCTGAGCGAAGCTAACATCACCTAAAATTTCCATTAGCAAATGGAGAAGTTACAAATTCAATTAAAAGTTCTATTACACTTCGTGAAATATGACAAGTTTAACGTAACACAAATTTTAACTTTTTACAGTTTCTATTATAAGTATAAAAAGTCATCATTTGCAGTCGATTCGAACCTACAACCATAAGGGTTATCACCCCAGCAAGTGCCTCAGGATTCAATTTATCGTCATCTTATGTCTATCTTACGCGAAAGTGTAGCGTTTTGTAAATTTTCGGAACGGGCTTACTGACTGAAGTCGCCTGGCATCAAAATTAGCTCCACATGTTCAACTTCTATGGAATAAAAATAACTACATAAACCTATGATAATGTTAGTGGTATAGAACTTACCTACATTGAATACTGTCCAGCGTAACCCTCATGACCGAAGTCTTCCAGGTGCTTCGTCATTGTACTTTTGATGCTCATGAGTTTGGTTTTGGACCTCGTATCTTCCAACATTTTTTTTTTACTTTTTCCAACTTAACTACGTCGGAACGTTATATTTTATTCTCTACCAATTGTAAATGGCATTTACATTCAAAATAATAAAAAATGTGGTTGCATTTATTTGCAAATGTTTATATAATGAAGAAGATAATAATGATAGTACACAAAGCCAAAAACTTTTTCTGAACATTATCCATAATAATTGCTACGAACGACTAAACGAACAGCTGAGGTACTAACGACGGGATGTATAGCTTTAGCTAAAGTCAGTTCCGACCCACTCTGTTCAATAGTCCCCACGAACTTAAACCCATATTATAAAGAGTTAATATGGCCATAGCGCACCAAGAAGTTAAAAAAATATTTTATGTAACGCTATACACAAACTTATTCGACAAAACCAAGTATAGTATAACTCCCGACTTTTATGTATGCGTTGGATTGATCCCTGCTCGTGCTATGTGCGCTTTATGGTGGATAAACACCGTGTGCGCAGGGGCGGATTTATTAGAGAGACCCTGAGAACAATACAATTTATTTTATTGATAACAAATTTCAAAGCTATCGTTTGTAATGGAACATTTCAAGTCACTCAGAAATTATTGGGGCAATGTCCCCTATGCCCCCCACAAATCCGCCCATGTGTGTGCGTGCGTTTTGTCTGGGTTCTCCCGTTTCCTCCCACTTTTTTCATTCCACCAATCAATCCCATCATCATTATCCGTCCTGAGCCAAAGTTTCCTAAAAGACCTTAAAACTAAAATCAAAATTAAATTTTATCTATGCACACACTGTCCTTTATTCTGGAAAGAGAAGAGAAAATGGTACACGAGCCTCATCTCCAAAGAACAATTTACGAGATTGGCGCTGAGTAAAATATATGTGAGTGGCGTGAGAATTGAAACATAGTGATATTATTGTTCGTTGATGTGATAACTTAGCAGTGAAGGTAGAAGTCAAAAAGTTTTTTGCTGGAAGTCAAAAAGTAAAACATCAAATGTAGTGCACCTTAAATTTGCTGTATAATGCCAAAATAATATTTGTTAATTGAGATTAAACCTACATATACAGGACCTGCTTACTACAGATATTGGACTTCAATAAACAAATACTGGACAGGTAAGAAAAGTCTAATCATAGGTTCATGGTCTTGGGGTTTATTGAACAGAGTTGTTCGGTACCCACTTTATAAGAAACTAGTGCCATTCTTAGATGCTCAGGAGCTCATTTAGGTACTCTGTAACAATATTGTTACTAATGATGTTCAGTAATTATATTGGAGGGGGATTGTGAATAACGTCTTCAATTGTCTTCCAGATAGCAAAATTACTCACATCTAAAATCTATTTGATGCAGAAAGCTTTACAGACGTCCGCTATAGAGAGGTTTGTACTTTAAAAGAAAACATTATCAAGCTGTCAGTGTTCTTTTTCACATAGTACATCATTGACATAATATTCAATGCTGTTCTACAGGGAATATAAAACTGTCAGTTATCTGACGTTTCACTGTAATAATAATAATAATAATAATAATAATAATAATAATAATAATAATA
>JAGDQP010012555.1:0-49982 GCA_022664845.1 Lepisma saccharinum
TAGCTCTCATATAAGGCGAGATTTGAATTTTTGAAAATAAAAAAAAAAAACTTCGAGATCTACCTCAGCCTGTAGGCCTACCGAAAAGGATTTTTAGGTAGATTTCGAAGAAAAATATACCTATTGAGATCGTTACGATATGAAAGTATTTATATATATATATATATATTAACACGCTAGCGGCCATAATTTTGAAGATATTTGAACCAAATTTTTATATGTTGTTTCTAGGCTTAATAGCTCGGTTAAGTTCGTTAATGAGCAAAATCGGTCACCATCTTGGATCCAAAATGGCCGCCGAACCCATTGTATTATAGAATACACAGCCTAAACCCCTGGGGCTATTGAAATCAAATTAGACATAAAGGTACATCATCACTGTTTGATTACGAAAATGTTACCTAATGAGTTCAAAGACGCCATCTTGGATCCAAAATGGCGGAAGTAAGAAATCTATTTTCCATATCGTTTGAGCTAGAGATACGAAATTTGACATAAAGGTGTATTGCCACTAATAGTTCAAGAAAATATTACGAAATGTGGAAAAAGTCGCCATTTGGATTCAAAATGGCCGCCGAACTCATTGTTGTATAGAATACACAGCCAAAACGGCTGCATCTAGAAATATCAAATTTGGTAACACTATACATTATCATTTGTATGTTACTAAAATGTTACATGATGTATCCAAAGACGCCATCTTGGATCCAAAATGGCGGACCTGACAAAACATTTTCCACACCGTTTGGGCTAGAGATACGAAATTTGGCATAAAGGTGCATTATGACGAGTAATTTAGGGAAATATTACAACATTTGGGAAAAGTCGCCATCTTGGATCTAAAATGACTGCCCAAAATCCCATTTTGCACACCGTTTGAGCTGGATAAATGAAATTTCACTTGAAGT
Source organism: Lepisma saccharinum (assembly GCA_022664845.1). Lineage (NCBI taxonomy): Eukaryota > Metazoa > Arthropoda > Insecta > Zygentoma > Lepismatidae > Lepisma > Lepisma saccharinum. Next base: position 909 of record JAGDQP010012555.1, read on the forward strand.
TGTACCATCACAAGTAGGTCACGACAATATAAGAAAACTTTCAAAAAGTTCAACTTGGATCCAAAATGGCCGCCCCGAAAACCCAATTTCCAGATCATTGAAGGTAGAGAAACGAAATTTTCTTTGAAGGTGTATGACCAAGAGTATGTTACATTAAATGGGGCAAACCTTCCTTTTGGCGGCGCAGCCCCCCGTGGGAGGGTGCAGATGGATACCATGGTGGTGTAGTGCTGCAGGGAGATTTTGGTTAAGATAAACGTGGCGCATACTCTCAAAAGCACTGAAGCTGAGAGGGTGAACCCCTACGGGCGACTGGGGGCAGCGCTCCAAGCGAAACAAAGCGAGTATGTATATATATATATATATATATATATATCTTGTGGGGTATCGTTGAACAGCTCTTGATGAATAATCTACAAAACAATAAATAGTTTCTCGATAGCTCTCATATAAGGCGAGATTTGAATTTTTGAAAATAAAAAAAAACCTTCGAGATCTACGTCAGCCTGTAGGCCTACCGAAAGGGATTTTTCCCTTTCTAATCAATCAACATACAGCAATAATACGGTTAGTTTTTGCAACTTAAGATTAACAGTACCAATATTATGAGTAAACAGTGTTATTGAGTAATGTTGATGAATGGATTGATAAACTAGAGCAGGGATGGAAGTTGTGCAGCAGTGAACGATGATAGTTGGTAGCCTAAGTTGTAATTTCAGTGCAGAGGTTTGGTTGAGATTTCTTTGGGTCAACGAATATGGAACGGTTGGTCCCTGATAAGGAAAGTTGTAGGTTGGGCATATTTTAAACTTCTGTTATTGAACCATCATAAGCAGAGATGTAATACTAAAATTTTAGGTACCTATATGCTTCGCTTGGTGTAACGAATCCTTTCCCTTCCTATCCCATATACCTGCTTACCTGCTTCCTTATTTAATCAATTTTAAGTGAGTATACGGTAATGCTTAAAACACTGAGGTGGATATACAAGCATATATATATCCTCCATTGCATCTCTGATCAGAAGGAAAATCTGAGTTCGCCCAATCATACAACTTGCTTTACCAGATTTAAATGTGCACTGTGAAAAATTTTCTCAAGCATTGCTGAAAATGCCAACCAAGATACTTGCCTGCTTGGCAAATTCCAGTAACTTGGCTGATAATATCGCTATATAACTCAATTTCCAGGAATACTTGAAATAAAAGATAAAAGGAAGCCTCAAGGGGTGACTGAAAGGCGATTCCCTCACTTAAAATTCAGCGTCTTACCGACTGAACCAAGAGTCCAGTCATAAGAAAATACTACAAAAAACCGTATAGAGGGTCGGAATTTCGTTGTCAAAACCGGGAAGACAAACTAATTTACTCGCACGTATAATGAAGTATCAAGACTTACATACGTTTTAATCAAACAGTTAGAATCCATCACATAACAAATTACGTCACTCCATCCAAAACACACCCTTGTGGTACCCACATCGCATCAAATGGGCTAAAATTGTATTACTGCCAATGGGCTGAGGAAATGAGCCATTTCAAGAACAGCGAAATGAAATTTCAGTAGTCCGGAACCTTGTGTTTCAAAAATGGCTCCTGTAGACTTTTCGTGGGAATTCGTAGGTATGGTCAGAAAATAGTTCCTATATTATCTCTGAGTGAGAAAAGTGATGTGGCATTCAAAGATTGCTGCCGTTCATTTTATTTAATAAACCGTATCTTCCTCTGAATGAAAGTTCGTTGTTAGTACGGTCTACTTTAATTTGAGTATTTTTGGAATATTTTCTTATGTGTAGCGATTTTTCTGGAAAATTGTAAAAGCCCTCTTTTTCAGATATATTTCAACTATATTTCCATTCTGTCATTCGAACTTGTTTCAAAACATCTGTAGCTCAAAGTTCACTATTTTTAAAATCTGATGTTCATGTTCTTTCTAGCTCTGACGACTCCCCCACGCCACCCAAAAATAGGGGGAATTCTCTATGATCGTACACTTATATCAGCAGATCTGAAGCCTTATTTGATGCAAAAATATTCAAAATGAAAATGTAGAATTGCTAAACCATATACGATAAATGACTAACACTTGTTATCAAAATAAACATTAAATTTTACTATATTTAAAATTAAAATTACAGTGAGAACTCTCTCATCCAAGTGTTTGAGAAACGTGTTCTTTAAATACATATGTATTTTCTTCTCGTGTTCCTCACCATTAAATATTAAAGTTATTTAATACTGTATTTACCAGGTAGTAACGTGCACCTTTTTCAGCCGAATTTAGTTTCCAAAATCGAGGTGTGCATTAGAAGCAATGGCGGAATAGACTCGTCTGCAGACTAAAAAATTCTTGGGCATGGGTAAGTCGTAGTGCTGCTACCTATCATATAATTAATTTTACCCTATCTTTATCGAAAATTGTGCTTATTGTTCTGCAATCTGCATGTGCTTCTGCTGTTCTCGGGTTACACTGTTGTTCTTCGTTCCTCCCTTCACGTGCTTTAAAAATGGGTGAAAAGTTTACTGCATTTTAATGAAATGTGATATAAGCCCATTGTTGTTTGCAAAAGTATATAAGCCCACTGTCATATAGAGTAGTTTTAGCATTTTAATAATAACATTAAAATTCATAACTTTAACTCATTGTTCCATGCGATACAATTACAGTAAATTTTGCAGCTGCTTCTCACTTGGGCATTCAATCTCCAGTACTTTATTTTTATTTATTTTTATTATTTCAAAACTGTGGTGTGTATTACATTCGATGACCAATTACATTTGAGTAAATACGAGTACAGTAATTATAAGTAATTCTAAAGGTAATTTCAAAGTTTATACTTGCCAGTCTTTTCTGCCAAGAACAACGGTGAATTGGCCATAGTGATGCTACAGTCTGCTACCACCAATAAAATTAATTTGATCATTAACAAAATAAACTTTTTTGTTAAAGACAATTACGTCATATCAAAGCTCATAACACATTTTTTCGGTAGCGAAATTATGGTATCCGAAATTTCGGGAAGAGAATCGGAAAAAAATCCCGCCCCAGTATAGACATTCGGGAAGTTCGATACCGATTTTTCAGGAATATCTAAAGAATGATCGAGAAATCTAATTGCCGCCAATAAGTTCCATTCCTGAAAATTTCTCAATTTTCGGGATTTTTTTTCTTCTCATCCCGGTTCCCTCCCGAGTGTCCCGACATGAAAAGTTTTCTTCACGTACATCCCTAGTTTCGGGACACCGTCTGCGAATTTATTGTACGATTTACAGAACACATTTGGAAGTGTTCTCCACGTATTAGAGGTGTCGTTTAATTTCAGAAGTGTTGAAATTGAAATAGTTAGATTTCGATGCTGTAGCTCTTATCATATAATGGGGTGATGTCAGGGGTTCTGCCAGGACTTTCACATTGGGGATTGTTAAGTCAAAATAGTGAGGGTGTAAGTGGAGCTTTGCACGGTTTCTACCAAATTTTGACCGTAAAAAATAAAGTTGGGATGCGCTCGAGTTTTTGGAATGACCCTCCCACCTACATTGGGGACTGGCAGAATCACTGCTTCACGGCGAAGTTGACCAGTTTCAAATTTGAAAAATTCTCCAACTTTAATCGTTGTTTTTATTACGTAATAAAAATGTTTTTAAAGGGTCTAGTGTTAGAAAATAGGTTACCCTAGACTGGCCACGTGGATTTTCAGAAAATATTCGAAAACTTTGTTTTATGATACAATGGTTACAAGTGACCATCTAGAAAATTAGGAAAGCGATATATGGTTTTGACTTTACCAACTATTTTCTTAAGGGTTTCGTTCATACTACGATAATGCCTCACACTCTGTCCGATTTGTACAATTTCCAGAGAGAGAGAATTTTTTTCAGAACGTAGAAGATCGTATTTTATATCCGTTCATATCCCAGACTTGAGGGATATTTCGGAAAAAAGGAACCAGAGAAGATTTTTGCAGAGAGGGGGGAAATTCCAACCATCCCCCACTTCAAATCGAACACTGCTCAGACCACTCGACTATCATTTTGGGCTATAAGGAGAGAAGACTAATCATTAAAATCAAACGATTGAAATATACTATCAAGTTTCGATTAAGGAACCTGTTGCCTGAATATGGAGTTGTTTTTCTGCATTAGCGGATGAAACTAAATATGACCAGTCTGAGAAAGCTCTCCATTGTTGGTACCTACGTGAATGATGAGTATGCAGGATCTTAAAAAGTTAGTTTGTTCACGTGACTCGATAACAACCTGTCAGATCTTCCCCTAACATGGTGTTGGAAGGAGAGTTGTGTAAAAACAAGGTCGTGATTTAACGAAAACAATTTATCATAACTCATAAATTTTGGTGTTAATTATGAGTTATTATTTTGTTAAGAAAATGATGGTAATAGCAGTTTGCTGGGAAATTTTAAAACTGTTCAAGACATAATGTGACATTGCCTTCTGCAATATAAGTGTATTGTGCAACTCAAGGTGGAAGTATTAGGACGATTCATATTTGAGTGATACTGAACTATCTAGGAACAATTGCAACGCATGTTTTAATATCCGCCTACGGAGAGTGCATTTTTGTGACATTATGAAGAGTGCAAATATATCACCTAGAGCATAAAGAAATTACTAAGTATGAAAAAAAAACTGGTATAAAAGTATAATTAATGATTTTAAGGAATTAGACTTATTTGTGCTCGAAGAAATTGTCCAAATTTCTTTATCGAACAATGTCACAAGCTCAGATTGAAGGCATGCCATTCTAATTTCTTCCCTATATTTATTCGACTGAATTAGTTTTTCCCTACGATTAACCGTTACACAAAGGAACACCTTCACTCAGTAGAAGCTGTTAATAATGCCAAAGGTGCTGTTATAACATTTAGAGAATAACATAAAATTTTCAGAAGAAAGACAAAACAAGTTGCATTAAATCTGATTACGGAGGAATTTATGAAAATATCTACAAAAATCCAAAAAATGAGATTCAGTTACAGTATGACCAGCTCTTTCAGGCATGTATTCAGATTTATTTTTAGAGCGTTTAGGAATTGGGGGGGGGGTCGAAGAGGGTCTGAATATGAAATTGATAATAAGTACATAATCACGCTTAAACTTATGCTAAGATTACAAAGATACCTGAATTTGGGAGAACCCTCTGAACTCTTCCCTGGATACGTCACTGGGCTGTATGAAAAAAATGTATGGGTCTGGAATATCCAATAGGTACAAAAATCAACTAACAAAACTGATAGTACCATAACAAAGGTGTTGTCTGAAGCTTCATTATTATTATTTTTTAAAATGAAGACGCTGAACACAAGAATATGCCGTAGACTCCCAAAGTTAGAAGAACTTAAATTTTCCTTTGTATACAAAATATTCGTCACTAATTGAAACTTTCTAAAGCGAAATTAATAAAAATAAAATGTTCTATTCAAACTATCAGCTTATCTCATAACTAATGTGTTTATCACCGTGATTAAAAGAACGATACCTGGAACATTACCGTTAGTCAGGAAAATAGTCTCCATCGGTATCCACAACGCTCTGCCACCTGCCAATCAGTTGTTGAATACCCCGCTGAAAGAAGCCACCGGTTTTGAAGGTAAAGGACTGAGTCACTATTCGTCGCACGTCATCCTCATTTTGCAGTGTTTTCCCGTAAAAGTGGTTTTGCAGGCTGCGAAAAAGACAGTAGTCTGTTGGTGCAAGATCTGTGAAAACGCCGAGTGGGGGAGTTTCTCCCAGCCACATTCCTCGATCTTAGCATTGGTCCTTCTTGCCATGTGTGGGCGAGTGTTATCACCGTAGATGATCACACTCTTGCGATTAACCAGAGCAGAACGTTACATCAACAATGCTGCCCGTAGGCATTCAAGCTGCTGACAGTAGACATCTGGATTGATGCTCTAGTTACGTGGCAAGAGCTCAAAATGGGTTATCCCACCAAACACTCAACATCACTTTGCAGGGGTGGTGATCCTGTTTTGGCACAGCTCCTCCCCCCTCTTTACATACCCACTGCCGTTTGCGTGCAATGGTAGACGAACCACTTTTCATCCTCTGGTTACCATTCTGTCCAGCAATGGCTTACATCTGTGACGGGTGAGTAGGGAACTGCAGATGTCAAGTCGCTGCTGCTTCTGTTGAGGCGTCAACGCATGGGGTATCCATTTTCTGAGTTTCGACACCTACCCAGTGTCCTGCAGGTGATGATGAGTGGTAGCATGAAGTTCGCTGGCCATTTCTTCAACAGTTAGCATTGGATTTGCCTCCACCGCTGCTAGCAGGGCATCGTTGTCCAGCTGCACAGGTCTCTCTTCTCGTAGCTTATCGGTGAAGCTGGTGTCCCCAGTTCGAAATCTCTGGCACTTTCTCACATTCACAGCACATTGACCATATACGGCATTAATGTTCAGTGTCGCTGCGCTGGCTGGATGTCCCTGGTGAAATATATACAGTATATGCCGTATGTGGTCCTAGGATACTGCCATAATCAAACACAAACCACAATTTCAAAATGAGGAGTAGGCCGTTCTCGTTCTACACATTGCTGCACACATAAGTGCCCTATTTGACTCAGCTATGGCACGTGCTGTCTACGTCACTACGCGCAAATGACATTACTTATGGGATGCGCTAATACAATGGATGGAAGGAAGCATATCAACTTTTTGAAAGTGCTTGAGATTTTGTACAACCCGCACCAACATTTACGCCAGCGATGATATTTTATACTCTGAAACGAATAGATACATCTTTGAAAAACTGAAACTTTTATATGTGACTGAACGAATTGGCCATTCTAGAAAAGAAATATGTCATCAAAGCGAGCGTAAAAGTAAATACTGGCCGAGAAACTCTTTGTTCTTGACAATATCCAATTTGAAATATTGCTAAATTTATATTCAAATTTTCAATTAGCAAACTATAATCTATTCTTGTATATGTTTTACATGATTGCGCTGGTCTACAATTCAGGAAAAAATCCTGACAAGTTGTTGTGTTGGGTTGCATAACATCCAAGGATGTTATTTTCTAAATATCCCCTCCGTTGAGAAATTCTTATATACGCTGGCGTATTGGTTACAAGTTCTATTTTGAAAGATTTAGAACATCATATCTTAATTTGTAGATAGCTGTGAACATCTGCTGTGAAGTTCTGCACAACACCTTATTTGGCTGGTTGGTTCGTTGGTTGGTGGAGCGCGAAGAATTAGGACATCAGAGTACACAATTACTCGAATTTCAACTTGTAATTTACATATGAAGAAATATAATTATACTTATACTTTGTGAAGAAACAATCGTATGACAATTGACACGCTTAATAAAATATCATGAAAATTCACATTTTATTATTAAGACTTGATTGTTTTTCTCGCTAGACTGACCGGTAAACAATTATTAAAAAATTGCATGGATACATTTTTGGTAATGTCGTTCATGTAATTTACATACAAATCTATAGCACTTCGATCGAAGCATGTTGTTTAAAAAAAAAAAACATTTTCAAACTTTTGCTAAATTTCTCAAAATTTTCCTAAATATCCGTACTCCACATATAATAGAAAATACTGCAAATAATATTGTTATTTCTTTTGCAAGAATTAAGAGATAAATTTAAAAAAAAAAACGCAAAGCGCTATTAAGTTTAAAATAAGTCAGAACCGAAAATTTTGTACATATTAGTTTAGACTGGAAGTTGACAAACGAGATTAAGTGTGCTCTCCGCTCCTTGGCTCCATATATTCAATTATTCATGAAATTTTCAATTGGTAGCAGTCAGTTCAATATCGCTGCAGATAGAGAGGTCAATTGCTGAAACACTTCATTTTTTCTACAATAAATCTGTGCAAGGGTAGATTATCTCCACTAGTCAATATGAAAACAATTTGTCATTCGACGTTCACCAATTAAAATTTTCATTACGTTTGGCTGAATATTTCAGTTTTGAACACTGTTCTCAATATCAGATGGGTCATTGGAATATTTTGGGAGGATATGATTGCGACGTGTCGAGTGAAAAACGTAAAACATCAGTGTTCATCATCAACTGAAATTCATTCTCAAGAGTAACGTTAGAGTAAGTTTTGTAACTGGAAGTATATGTTTACTGACAATTACAGAGCAGAAAAATAAATATCATGGTGGTAATATTTTAAGAGATGTGCAAAGAGACAATTTAATTTTTCAGGTATTTTATGTAAAACGAAATATTAGGCTACTTCCTCAAATAACTATAATTTACGAACATAAAAAATAGCACTTTTTTGCATTCTGTACAAGGGCACTTCTGGACAGGAATGCATCTCGTGAAGTATTTCTAAGACAAATCAGTACTCAATATTAGTTGCTACAATTTACAACATTAAAATGAATGTTTGTGATATTTTCTTTAACACAAGATAATGTTAAACTATGGTAACAAAGTTTCCTCTCATTAAACCTCGCGCAAGCTTTGCAGTGGATATTTAGTGAATGAAAACTCCGATAGTGTATTTAAGTGGAAATATCAATTTCTGATAAGGAAACCTTTTAGGTCTCAAAAAAGGTACCGTATACGAATACTATTTACCAGTACATTTTTATATTACCGTGCGTTTTACTCGTCATGAATTTAAAACGTACAAATTATCCGGGAAGTACACAAACCGCTCGTAGCAACTTCTACTAGTAGTTGTGTCTTCTGTGTACAAGAAATTACAGAGGAAATCCGCCTAATATTCAGTATTAGTACACTAGCTGTTCTAAAACTAGTGATGTACAGGCTGTGAAAAAACTGACAGTTTCTACAACGAACTCTCTACTTATATTACGAATGTAAAATATCTCATTAGCACCCTTGTAGACGAGAGAAAATGTCCGTCCACTTGTGGCTTTTATGTATCTTTGGCTCAGATTAGTGAAGTAAAAAAGCGGAAAAATTGAATTTCGGAAAACAGGAAAAAAAAATCAAATGTTTCATGCTACTTGTGATTTTTTTTTTACGGGGCCCCTTTGACGACATTTGATGATCAATGATGTACTTAAAATGTTAAATCTAGTCAGAAATATATATATAACAAAAAAGAACGTATTGGGAAAGCCTCATACAACGTTTTGAAACATTATTGAAGTTTTCTCGGTCTGAGTCAAAGATCCCTAAGGAATCATGAATGGACGGAACTTTTCTCCCGTGTACAAGGGCGCGAAGGAGATATATTGCATTCGTAATGTAAATAGAAAGTATTTTTGTACATTTTTTAACATAAGAACATTCAATCGTACTAACCCTAAAATCAAGAAAATGCATGGTATGCTAAGTAGTGATATTTGATGAAATAGCGAAAAACAAAATCCTACTTCGTCTATAAACAGATTTTTTACCTTGTTAAAAAAAATGCCTTTTTTTAGGCCTTTAAAACAACCTCAGACCGAGGAAACTGAAATAATACTAGAAAACTTGGTCAGAGGCGGTCCTAATGAGTTCTTTTTTCTAAATGTATAGTTTAAACCATTTCATTGATCCTCAAATGCCGTCAGGGACCTGTATTGGTAAAAAATATATATATATTTTTTTTAGCTTGAAAAAAGCATTGTATACCGTTTAATTTTTTCGGTTTTTGCACTTCACTATTGTGTGCACTCAGGAGATATTATGATCAATGGGGAAAACAGTTCTGTGCAGCTCGAGAAATTTGTTTAATGTATGTTTTGGTCTATCAATTAATGAATCTCCTAGTGTATGTAAAGAGTTCCTAATGAGTTGTTACATATGTATGGGTTATTCCAGATATAATTCTAATCTTTGTATGTTAAGAATGGCGTGAATAAACGTATTAGGCCTAGTAGAAAGGTGCGAGATCGTCAAGAAGCGTCGGGGGATATATATCCAGTGAGAGAGAGAGTCTTCGTGTGCAGGTGTAAAATGTAGTTGACTTCGAAACAAGAAAACATTTATTTTCAAGCTATTTCCAAACCTCGTGTTTTTTTTTTCTTTTGTGTTTTTCGGAACTCAAGGCGTGTTGGATAATCTTGGTTGAATACATGTATTGCATTAAACCTTGCCTGTACTCGCTAACTTGGTTTATGGCTTTTAGACTATTTTGATTCAGACAGTTTCTCCATTTATTTTAATGTAACTTAGAATCGTGCAACTGGGCGTCAGACAGAATTTAATGCTATAATGTTGAAACTTGAAATGTTTGTTCCTTTCTTCACCATTACCTCACAACTTAAACGCTACGACGACAAACGCGCTTTACCGGTATATCCTCACTATCCACTCCAACACCCATACCGTGAAAATCACTTTTCATTCCTTTTTCCACTTGCAATCTTCCTAAACGATCTCTCTTACGCCGTAGTATTTACGCATTTTGAAATTCTAGATTTTACAATGACTTAGGGTTACATTAGGTTACAGAAGTCACGTTAGGTGCTACGCATTTTGAAATTCTACACATTTGTCTGACATAGGGTATAGTTTGATTACGTATGCTTAGGTTAACTGAGGTGAGGTGTTGTTATGTTAGTCAGGTTAGGTTAGGTGCGATTAGGTTAGTTCAGGTGTGGTTAGGTTAGTTATGTTAGAAAAGTGAGGTCACATTATTTTTATATATACGAACAGTTTCAAATAGATTAGACGAAACAGTTTAAATATTTCCTCATTTATGTCTTAGTCCTACCTCTAACTGCGCTTCACCTTCTGTAAAACATATGCCCATAAAATTGATTTCCGGTTTCCGATCTAAAAGGCAATTCACTACATATATCTGATTTGACGTATTTCAAATTGTGTAATTTTCAACAAATTATGTTATTTCGCCAGGATTCTCTTAATAATAATTTCAGTTATTTAAATAGTGTAAATTGATAAAGGGTGGGATTTTTAAAGTTTGTGAAAGAGACGCAAAATAATTTAGATTACGAACTTTTGGTTGGAAATAACGTAATTTGGTAAATCGTGCAAAGGAATAACAGGAAAACTATAGATTAGGTGTATTGGTGGGTGTTCAGATCGATTCACCATATCGGATCTGTCACCTGTTAAAAAATGTATCTCCGTTCCAGCCTGTGAGGAGGCAAATGCATAAGCAACTTGTTGAAAGATTATGTATAAATAATGTGTTATATATTTATGTTGCATGTTTAGGTATGCCGAAACAACGAGTGAACGGGTTTGTAAAGTTATAAGACAGGATTAACTAAGCGCGACTAGGCCACAAACTAGTGGTTTGCGCCAGTTTGTTCAAAGAAGATAGAGACAGAAAAATGAAATGAAAATGGAATTCTGAAGATAACGAAACTAAAAGTTCTTAATTTGAATAATTTCAAGCTTAATGCACTTTAATGGATCTTTACGATATATAAAATGTTTTAACTGTGATGTTTGACAATCTTAGGTGTTGGTAATGTTGCTTGCAGATCTAAGGTTTTATGTAAAATAAAGCGAGCAGTGAATGAGTTTTCGTTACAGAATTTCCATATATTAGAATTGGCATATAGTTGTTCAGAGTAGAATATCTTATTGTAATAGTGTTAAAGAATGACAATATGGGTAGGCTAAAAGAATGAAATATTACCTAACCTACAGTAATATTTGCTACGAGTTTAGTACAGGAATTCTGTATCGTAATTTTTACTTTACAAATCATGCTCTACCGTATTTACTATAGAAGGAACGTAACATATATAAATGGCTACCAGCTTTTGGGGTTGATTTCGCGCAATAGTTACAATAGGTTTTACGTAAATTAATTTAGATACCTCTGTTAAGGTAATTAGAATGCATTCCACTAAAGAAATGAAAGGGCACTTAAATGGTAGTACAAGTAATATTGCTGTTTACGAGGACAGCGGCATTGAAAGAACAAGACGTCAAAAGAAACCTGATAATACCGCTAATCTAAGGAATACTGCTAACAAACGTGCAGATGATGGAAATACTGCTGTGTTGGAGAATGATCATGTTACTATTGACGATTTTGAAGAAATGACAGTTCTGTGTTTATGCACAGAAATAAGAAAAGAGATACAACTATTATCTCACGGACAGGGCACTGTACGTAAAATCATGGATGAGCATAAAACTGAGTTCATGACATTGGTTGATGCCAATGAGGAGGAATTTTTAGAAGCTCAAAGAATTATTTTTGTAGAACACTTATGTAGAAAGGGCTATATATAGTCTTATTATCAGACATTTCTAAATTGATAAACGAATTAGAGTAATTGTATGAAACAAATCGAACCAAAATAGAAGACCAATCCAATTTGATTGTAGAATGTTGTCTAAAGATAGCAATACTGTATAATAGAGAAAGCAACAAGAAGAAAATAAGATACTGACTGAGAGACAAAGTAAATTGGAGGAGGAAAATGAACTATTGAGATTGTCATGTAAAGATCAAGGATTAGTTTATCCTGATGAGCAAAGTAAGTTCACGAGACGAAATGACAGGTGTAATCACAATGAGAAAGAAACAGTGAATGAGTCTGTCACGTGGTGACAATTTATGTTCCAGAATGGCACCAGCTAAAGATACTGGCGTATGTTTTTAAGAAAGCAGTAGTGATTCTGGATCAAGAAATTACAATGGTAGTAGGAGAAAATTTATTTCTAGTTTATTTAAACGATTGTCTAAGAAAATAGAAAACCGCTACCCAAGGAATCCGAAGATATCAGTATTGAGAGTCCTAGTGCATATTTAGACAGATTAACTACCTACCTTTCATGCATGGGATTTAGTAAAACAGAGACTGTTAATGCTGTGAAAAGAGTTATAGATAGGACCTTCCAAATGTGTGCTTTGGTTGAATCGAAACCGTAGGAGAGTAAAATAATGGAGATGTATTTGTACTAAGGTAGCATGGTAACCTCAAAGACTTTAATCATGCTGTAGGCGACATTGCTTATTCTAAAATAGCTCAGGAAATGACCCAAAGAAAGTAGTAGATTCACAGACATTCTCTGGAGCAAATAAGTGGACTACAATAAGACTACATTTCATATGGGTACAGATAATAAACGCTTTGCGACGGGGCATGGCAGTCCCTTTACTGATAACAAATGCACTAAACGCTCATTCAAATGTCTAATTACCCATGTTCGTTATGCAACCACGCATCCTATTCTAAGCAAATTTGAGATATCGACTTGCCACAAACTAATTATTGTTAGTTCCAGGAAAGTAGGCCTATTCATACTTATTTCGACCCACCTTGACTCAAGAATTTTTTTGAGAATCCTTTACTACTTTTGAAGAAATCCTTTGTGCACTCATTGCGTAGTTTTAAATAGAGTAGGATTAAAGTCTTTTAGGATACAACGCCGCCAGAGTTCTGTTGTTAATAGTATTGGAAATATAAAGCCCTAAAGCTTATTTTCTCAAACTTTCTGCAGCTTATAGCACCGAGCCGAGCGGTTAGCCGTGGGGTTTAAGGCGCTAGTCGAACGAGTAGAATGTCCCGGGTTCGAGTCCCGTCAGAGGCATGGGTGTCTTTTAACTCGAACGTGACGGATAATCGTGGCTGGCCGGAGTCAAGAGTTACTAGATTAACCTATATAAATATAAAGTTTACCAAAATTTTTATTGTAGCGCCAAAACGAGGCATCTGAGGAATTTCGTAAGGTGTTTTTTTCTGTGTTGTTTTCCAACATCCTGTATATATTCAAACCTTTAGCTGCATGATGTTGTATCTACTTGTCTAATAGTCCTACATCGTTGAATTGTTTTTTGTTTCTGTTTTTTTAGATTTAACTTTCGGCTTATCTATTCTTTGTGAGATTAAACCTTGCATCGTAGTCATAAAACATTAAAAATACTTTTTTTTTACTTTGAAGTCGCATTTAACTAAAATAAACTTTTGTTTTGCAGTAAACTCTTCCTTTAGATGACTTACAAAATCATATCTTGAAAAGTTATGCATAGTACGGTGTGATAGAGCTGCTGTTTCTCTGTGGATTCATTGTAAATATAGCATAATGGCTTTTAATGACAGAGATCACTTCGAGACTCCTGACGGCTCTCAGTACTTCATTAAAGTTGAAGAGGAGAGAAATGAAGAATTTAATATTTGTGATGAGGTAAACGATTCAAATTATTTTTAGATGACTTTATATATTTGTGTATAACCATAGATCTCATAATAGATGGTATAACTTTCAAATACCTTATTTAGACCTAATTTATTTATTATTACATTAGCACAGCTACATATTTTAAAATAATACTGAAGTCACATGATTTTTTTCTGCTCCATCGATCCTGGATAATTATTCTGTACGCTCTGTGGAACGTGTTATAAAGATATAATATCAAAAGTATTCTGAATAAATAATTTACTGTAAATAAAATATTTTAAGTCATAATAATTCTCTAAATCTGTTCATTAATTGAATTAACTTACGTCACTTATTAATATATGCAAGCTATTATTGTGAATTTCGTGTTTTTACTGGTACCTAGCACTCTTTTCGTTTGATTTCATGCTTTGGATAAATAGTTGGTATTCTGCTCCTAATATTGGTTACGTTCTCTATATTTTGCTTGTTGTCACCATACCCCTAAAGAGCTCATGACAAATATTGTATTTGTATCTTTTGAGTTATAGCTTCTTAGAACCTTTTAAGGCAAAAAAAAACTATTAGCTGAGCTGAAGCTATCCACAACGCTATGCTCTATCTTGTATAAGATTGAGAAGTGAATAGTAGATTGAAAATAGAAATCGTATCTAGGATTCATATCAAGATCAAAGACAATATGTACAATACATATGAGCCATATACATATTTCCTTTTTGCTGTAAACGCGTTCTATTATCAGGTATACTGCTAAAGAATGTATTATCATTAACAATGACAGATCATTCTTTTATTCACGGTTGTTTGAAGGATAGTCCGAAATGGATGTAGAAGGAGATATTTTCTAGACTTAAGTATTAATGGATTAGTATAGAACCTCTTTTCAAGTCGTAACGTGGTATTCACTTTTTAGTATATTGTAAAGTATCTAATAGTATTTATTAGTATTACCTAGTAGTTAATTATTATTATCTATTTAGTAGCTACTTATCAGATATTTTTTCTCTTCAATAATATTTTGGGAGGATCATTCAGATGAGTAAGATATAATTGAAGACCTAAAGGTAGTCCTTGAGGAACACCGCTATTGTATGTTTGTGGTCTTGACATATCTCTTCTGATGTATGGAGATGATGTTAGAGTCTGAATAAGTTGAACTATGTATAGTCTCTTAAATAAATAGGATCAAAACCTTGTGTTTGCTACTTCTCTTAAGCCCCTCGTACACCATTCGATAAAGCTTGAACAAGTCGTTGAACAAGAAATTTGATGAAAATGACGTCACGAATTATTGACTCCACGCAGGAAATCTCTTGAATTCAAGTCTTCTCATCCAATACGTCCTATTTAGAACCTGTCCTATTTTTCTTGAATTCAACGCAGTGATCTACCAATCACATCGCTGGTCACTTGAGCACGTGACTACTGTGCTTCCGGAATGCTAAAAAATTAAAATGTGGACATGGATCAGGGTTACATTGTGTAAAGCCCTTGTTTTTATTTTGCGAAATAAAGATATGATCAGAAAATTAAAATTAAGAATTTCTACAAGAAATTACATCGCGTCTTGCTGAGGTAAAGTGTACCTGATGTTTCTTCTGTAGTTTTGGCAACAATCACTATTGCAATAGAAATTGATATAGAGAGCCTACTATAATTCCTTATAAAGTTTGTGTTGTATTTAGAAGCAGTAAGATATTAATATTTAAAGTGCCATTGAATTGCTCAGAATTTATGTGGAAAGGTCGAGTTTTTATTTACTGTATGTCGGAAATTCAAAGCTGCTAAACGTAGAAGTGTCTGGGTACACTTTACTTTACGGCACGAAAAAAAATTAATCTTTTCCAACGTATATGAAAGTGTTGTAACTTAAAATATAACAAAGTTTCGAGTCATGGAAGTATTAAATTAGAGTGAAGCAGCGAAAAGTACGTGGAACAATTTGGCTGTTTCCACGTTGGTGAGCGAGCACATTAAACCGTGCATGAAATAGCGAAAATTACTTGGAACTATTTGGCTGCTTTCACGTTGCTGAGCGAGCACATTAAACCGTTCATCGCATAGAATAAAAAAAACCTTCTTTAACCCGCTTTATTCAACATTGTGGCCATGATTTTTGTAACAAATCATGTGTCATTCATAATACGACGTAACGCCATTAATATTCCTCAGCATCCCTACATCTGCATGTAGCTTGTCTAATGAACACAAATAAATCTACCTCGACATGTTTCTTGATCAACTTAAATGCATATTTAGTGAAATAATAATGACACGTGCTTTTCCTAATACTTTTTGTATTGCCCACTGCCTTTATGTGCTCATAGAAGTATCTGCGATGTTTATTTGCAAGAGAATGAGTTGAATAGAGCGTACGTAAGACTTAATAGCTGGTGGAATTTCCTGGTCATAAAGTAAAATTTCTCCATCTATCCAAGTAACTTTGTTTATGAATTCTCCGTGCACGTACTTTTCCCTCGCCCAGCAACAAACAAAAACTCAAAGAAATGTTCATGTACCAAAAATAATAAATTGACACAAAAGAAATATTTCTATTATAGCCCTTTTTAAGTGACCTCTTTCATATACACGAAAGTGATTGGAAGAACTTGTAGAAAAAGCGTTGGTACTGGCAGCGATGTATGTTATATGGCAACCAGCTATTGCACCATATTTTGCCGTATGTTGGCTTTATACCACTTACAAATATTTCATACAGGCACTTTGATAATCACCTACCGGTGGATAGCAACTCAAAATCAGCTACGAATAGCCAGATTTCGTAATTATTTACATGAATATTATTACTGAACTTATTTACTCAGTACATGCAAATATGACGCCATGTGGAGGAATACTGAATGGTATCACTTCGTGTTATGAATAACATAATTTGCTACAAAAACCACATATATATTACCGTTGGGCGAAGAGTGGTTAGTTAAAATGGGTGCAACTCCGAAGCTGGTGGTGCCTTTTTGCAAAATTTACAGGAGGAATGATATATTTGTATAACTTGGAAACATGAGATTGGCGTTAAAAGAAGTGAATAATTATTGCTGTGAAGTGGGAACTATATCCTTGGGGCGTAGGGTGAAGAGTCCGTGAGAGTAATGTTCATTGCGAATAAATAAAAAAAATACCGAACCTGACTTAAGCTAACTCCACTTCGCTCGCTAGAGATACTGTCTGTGTTCTTGTGACAAAATACGTATCATGCATAACACGAAGTGTCACGATTAGTATGCCTCCACATGGTGCTATCTTTATCAACTGGAGTGCGTATTTAACTAAATAATAAAATATGGATTTTCTCTTTGGACTGTTACTTGTCAGTAGATGTTTATAGAAGTGCGTGTAACCGGAAATAAATAAAAACTTATAAGAATAGAAAAGAGTTCTGAATAAAGCAATAAAAAGTCTATGTTCGAGGCATTACCAACTACGGAACCGCAGCCGTTAGGCATGTTATTATTTTATTACAAGCGATGCATATCATGTTTAACATTCACTGCGTGTACCTGCTTTCAACGAAGAGGAAGCAAATCGACTCATGTGCTTTTGGCTGCTTCACTTTCATTTCACACTTCCGCTTAACTTATCGAATCGTGTACGAGCACCATCCAAACACTTTCAACATTACTTGGATGCAACCCTTTGATTATTTCAGTTGGATCGTGTACGCACTCATCCAACTGCTTGTTCAAGAATTTGATTCTGTGTTTATTGAATCGTGTACGAGGGGCTTTATTCCATGCCTACAAATTATGTTTGTAGTAATTATAAAAATGGAAGTTCGTTTCCTTTTTCACTGTTTTAAGTATCAATTACAAGCTCACTAACTTAAAAAAAAAGTCTGGCCGAATAGTAATTAATTTGAGGTATAAATTTTTAACTTATTCTTTTAATTATAAATACTGTTATCTTAGGGGCAATGTTCGTAAGTCGGTCATTAGAGGATTTCAAAGTTTTAGCGTTTTAAACAGGGACATTAAATGATTAGCCCTTGAATACTTATGTAGGAAAAACATATAATGCAGAAAAAAGTAATGACGGCAAATTCTTCCATATATGAGGTGTCACTGCTACCTATTTGAAAGTACACAGAATGTTGGTGTTACAATAGTTAATTCCTAAACTATTTATCTCATATATGAATTGCATTAAAATGTATTTATAAAGAATTATATAGTATGAAGAATGACAAGATGAATTCTCTCACAAGTGTCAGGGACTAAATCAGGCGCCACGCATTCTTGTAGAGAGAGGTTCGGTAAACGCTTTGTTTTCTTAAAGCACAGCATGTCACTGGATATTTTTTTAAAAATGGAACCATGAATAAGGAACTAGTACTACTCGAATTTAATAATCTCGAGTCCCTATTCATTGTTAACAATAGCAAAGTCTTATGCTTACATTTGATTTTTCTTGAAGATACCATACACTCTACACATGTCTGTGACTTCACCATTTAAGTGTTAATTGCCTATTCTTAATTTACTCCTGTATTTCTTTACACATAATAGCATATTTATTTTCTTTCTTCAAATACTTTGGAAGTATTGAAGTGAGCTTATTTTTCAGGGTTCTGCAAGATCGTCAGATTTTCTATTTGTTGATTCAATAGGATGTCAAGAAGATGAAAATTTGGAAGTTAAATGTTCTTTGGATATTCCATTGTGTGTCAAATCAGATCCATCAGATACAGGAAACATGGGCGAAATATCAGCTTTTGATTCTGAGGACAGCATTCCAGAGAGCAATGAACATGTCAAAATTGAGGTAACAACAACTGAATTTCTAGATGAAAATGTAGACAAGCTTAGTAGCGAACCAAATCAACTGGAAGTCATGGCTAGACCACAAAAGAAGTCTTATGAATGTAATCAATGTGATAATAAGTTTTCAAGTTTTCACAGTTTCAAAGGACACGTGAGGTCTCATACAGAACCAAAATCTTTTACGTGTCAAATATGTGAATCAAAATTTGCGAAATCGTCGAGTTTGAAACAACATACGTTAGTTCATACAGGGGAGAAGCCTTTAATATGTGAAAAATGTGGAAAAACGTTTTCGTTTCGCACCAGTTTAAAACAACACATGCAAAGACATTCAGGTGAGAAGCCTTACAAATGTGAAGAATGCGGAAAGAAGTTCTCAACGAACTCCAATTTGAAAGAACACATAAGGATTCATACAGGCGAGAAACCTTACATGTGCAAAATTTGCAACAATAAATTTTCGCAGTCCTCGCATTTGAAACAGCACATGCGAATTCATTCAGGGGATAAGAAATACGAATGCAAACAATGCAAAAAGGGGTTTTTGGAGTCGTTTTACCTGAAACGTCATCTCACAGTGCATTCCGGCGAGAAAGCGTACGAATGTAAGCAATGTAATGGGAAATACTCCAGGTCCTCCTATTTGAAAGAACATATGAGACGAGTGCATTCGACTGGAGAACGTTATGAGTGTCAACAATGCGAATTAAAATTTTCGATATTTTCTGATTTTAAAAAACACAAAAGAATACATAGAGATTAAAACGATGAACATAGACACATTTCTTCATATTTGTGATTCAACCTTATTTCTCTTTTCCCCTAGTATAAGATGTATATTTCGGCGTAAGTTCTTTCTTATTAAATATTTTTATCTGTTACTTTTCTCTGCCATCATTACTTAGAACATCTTTCTATCTCAAGCACTTATAGGTTCACCATTAACTACTAAGAATTTTGCCAACAAAATTAGCGCTCAACATTTTAGCTAAGCAATTACGTCCAAACTCAAGCAAGTATCGAAATTTGCTTCTTTTTATTGATTTTCTACAACGCATTTGTAGCTTCTTTTAGTTATTGTTTATTGTGACTGCTGCCAATTTCTACAAATTGTTGGATAGGTATATTTCATACATAATTTAGGTATGTTCTGTATATTTAGATTTCAGAAAATATAGTTTAATAGTGAAAATTTTAACAGTAATGGCATTAATCCTGTAATGAATAGGATAGCTTGTTATAATTTAGTATGGTTATATGTTATTCGAAGGTCAAAATTTTAATTAACTACAGTATATTTGTGGTAATTTCTGTAGGTATGGAACTTGTGACACGGTGTTCTCAAAAATTAGTAATGCCACTTAATTTAATATCTAATTCGAAAGGAATATTTGGTTTCCCATTCTAAATTAAGTTCTAATCGATCCTTGCAAGCAGATCTCCACAACCCCGTATTTTTTTTAATACAAGGCAGTGATCTCATTATTCAGCACAGTGCATATAGAGAGTGTCAT
Source organism: Lepisma saccharinum (assembly GCA_022664845.1). Taxonomy (NCBI): domain Eukaryota; kingdom Metazoa; phylum Arthropoda; class Insecta; order Zygentoma; family Lepismatidae; genus Lepisma; species Lepisma saccharinum. The sequence goes on from JAGDQP010012555.1 coordinate 21,274, forward strand.
GAAATAATTGCGCCAACTTCGGGAAGTGATTTACATCGAAACAAAAACAACAGCTCCTTTGAGAAAATCTCAAGACTGCGTAGTTTCGTGCCTACAGCTACTGAAACTTCCAGGAATATCGTCACATGATGACGTAAACGTTGTGAGTGCAACGTCCGAATTTAAACTAGGACAACACGTGTTCAAATCCTCAAAAATGCAGGGAAATTCTACAGCAACGCTTGGATTGACACGACATTCTAAGTTAGGAAAGTTTAGTACAACAACGTGCCCAAACAGATGTATTTCCGGAAATTGCTGGTTATTACATTATTAGTTCGTTCACATTTCAAAGCAGAAACAACGAATTTGACTCCAAATTGAAGGAAGCTTTATCATTTGATATGGCAAAGATGGATTTACACTTTTCCGAAAGTTCTTGCATTGTTCTTATAAGTTCGAACTTTTTATTTGCAAATTGTCAATCCAAATGTGAAGAAATACTTTTGTTTTATTTGATACCTACTGGGTAAACTTGTGATACTTGTCAGAACTGATATTCCTTATGTATCAATCTCATTTTTTGAAAAGCAGAATTTAAACAGCAGTACGTTCACTGTAGGGTCTGACAGCTTGTCATTACGCAATACAATTTCTCGGTAGTATAGGTTGGCAATACTGACATTTGGCTGGTAAGCAGAAATAATATATTGCGCATTATCATAATGGACGTTAATTTTAGTTGTAGCAGTGGGCCGCTGTGCATCGTGCCTCCGTGGTGAGAATGAATTTTTCAAGAATGGAGAGTCACGATAAGGTAGCGATTATTCAGTCATTGTCCTATTTCGCGTCTTGGAGTAGGTCTCAATAGGATATTCTAGCATGATGGGAAAACATCACGTACTGTAGTAGAACCCATAACTCTTTCAGTAATTTTCCAGTCGTGTGATTTGTAAAAGAATAAACATTCCATGACCAGCATGTTTTCCAATGTTGCAGTATGTGTTACTTTCTCTGAAACTATCTGAAGTTCCAAGTGCACATAAACAAATCTTGAAACATTGAGCAACTAAAGATTTTGAATCTTATTTATGTCCTTTAGGTTTCTACGGCTCAGGAACTTAATGTAACATTAAAGGAAACAATTGCAGCCATACCAAGCAACATGGTCCAGAGAGTTATGCAGAGCCTTCTCGTCAGTCTGCAGAAGTATTGTAAAGATGGGAAAGAACACTTGAAATATGTTGTTATAAACTAAGAGAATGAAGAGAAAAACCACGCTGTTAAAATAAAGTAACGGTATTGCATATCTTATTGTTCTCTAAAATAAATGTTTGAGTTACATTTCATAGTCTAATATATTTCAATCTCAAAATCGTCAGATTCCCGTGACCCAGTGTTCGGCTTAAGGCAAAGTTGCCAAAAGGCAAAATAAAAGTTCAAAGTTAAACTCCTCATTACGAAAAGATTAAAATATTCTGGCAGCCATGTTTTTAGAAATCGTTTTCTGTATGAATACAACTCCTTCCGGAAGCGGGTTACAAGGTGTGTGTCGGTATGAAAAATATTGAATATACAGAGAGGGTGGATAAAAAATAGTTATTAAAACGTTCTTATCAAAATAAGTAAGAAAGTGTGTCGTAATTTGTGGAATTGCGATAAGTCGGAATTACATGCTTCCGAAAGCGTGAAAATTGGATGAGATTAATATTTCCAATACTACTGAATACTTAAATAAAGGTGATGCGGAAAGCTAGCGTCAAAGACTTGCTCTTTCCAAAATTCATTTTTCGAAATTGTTTAATGGCTGCGCAAAGGATTCCCAAAGGAACTAAGGGATTACCGGAAATTCTCAAAAGTAAAGGTAAGTCAAAGTGTAATCGAATTCGACAACTTTCCAACATATAATAATTCGTTTGCGCCAAGTCGATAACTAAAAAGATTCCATTAGAAGAATAGTTTCTGTAAAATTACGTGGTTTCATAACGAAAAGGAGTACGAGTTACATTTAAGGAACAATTTATTTATTACCAATGGGAGAGAATATCATTGCCAACTCGGATGGCGGTGATTGATCATGTAAACATGGTCAGACAACCGGGACTGTCAAATAGTCACAGGCGTCCGGTCATGATTCACAGTTCCTCGTTCAAGTCCCGGCTGGGAATCTATTTTGTGAAATTTGAAAGAAGAATAGCTTAATGCAAGCGAGATGGGATAATGTTCTTAGTTCCTAAAATTACTCATATAAACAAAGTGTATATCCTTTTATAAGAAATCATGACGCGTTGCTTTCCTGTTTTCATGTATCGACGCATAGTATTTTCTTTCGAAAACTCCAATTTATTGGAACCTGCTATTTTGGAATCACAAATTTCACCTCAAAATTTCCTCCTTCAAGTTTCGTTACTTGAACTTTCAAATCATCATTCAACAAACATATTTCATTATTCTCACTTAATATTAACACCCCTTTATGTGTGTGTTAAGAATAGACAGATCTCAACATATTCAGATTGCACAATCCAAACGTACAAAATTGTATCTAGTAGATCAGAACGTAAATGTGTGCCAAGAATATTGTGCTCTTTGTCAACTGAATGTGTGTATAATACACACACGTCTGTTATTTCTTTCCTTTTTCAAAATAATTATTAAGTCCGTCACAATATCTTGGTTTCTAAAAATGAATTTACACACTTTGAATCTATGGGTCATTTTATTATCCAAGAACCTTATCCTATCTCGCTTATATTAAGCTATTCTACTTTCAATTTTCACGAAGTAGATTCCAGCCGGAACTGAAATTCGGAATTCTGTGTCTACTTGACCACGGCGGTCGTCCATTTCTCCATAGTCGTCTGATCATGTTTACATGAACAATCATCACCATTCGAGTTGGCAATCGTCTCTCATTAATAACAAATCAATAGTTCCTTACTCGCACTCCTGTTTGTTATGCAGCCAATCATTTTTAAATAAATCATTCCTGAAATGGAATCTGTTTGGGATAACGACTTGGTGTGAACGAATTCTTATCTGATGGAAAGTCGTCCAATTCATGCACTCTTTGGCCTACCTACCTCTGAGATTTTCTGGAAATCCTTTGCGCAGCCATTGCACATTTTCGAAATGTGCATTTTTAGATACAACAGGTCTTTGACGCTAGCTTTCCCCACTATTTCTATTGTCAGTAGTATTGGTAACATTAAGCTTCCAAATTCATTTCCCCATTGTTTCGGAAGCCTGTAACTCCGAAACTAAGCGCAATTCGTTCAATCATAAAAACATATTTTCCCCTTATTTTGAGGAGAACTTTCTGTTCTTAAAGTTTTGACAGGTATTTTTTCCACCCTATATAATGAAGCCCAAAGTTATATGAATTGTACATATACCTCTGCACTTTATCTAGTGTCTAATTTACTCGGACGAACACACTAACTCGAGCCGATCGACACTCCATACACTTTAGTAGTTTATGTTAGAACGTTCAACGTTGTACGCAATTCCAGATTCCAAATCGAAGGAAAGACAAGAAACACTTTGCCGATGTGGCTTGCCTCCGAAATATTTGCGGAATTTCGCTGCTTCCATGACCCTGTTCCTTCTGTTTCTTATATCCAGAACAATTAGGTAGTAAATGAAATCCTTCTAATTCGCAGTGCACTAAGATATCATTATTCTTATCTCGGCTACAAAGCAATTCTGCTGACCTAACTAGCTGTCCCTTACTTCGAATACGGCAGGACATAATACCTTGCAATAAATAAATATCTTCCCTCATTTTACGTTCAACGGATATAGTCAAAGATGAGTTTAAATAGACAAATGCTAGAGATACTTAAGTAAAATACCTATTTGAAGTTTCCACTTTTAAAAGTTGTCTCGGAAACTGATAAAAAAAAAAGAAGTTCTTTAAAATTAAATGTATATACATATGCCTATTTTTCTCTGTCTACAAATGTTCTTTTAATTGTTCAGCCAGTTCTCAAAACTAACAGTGGGGGACTTTGATATTCCTAACATATACAGATCCCTAGCCGAGATGAAGAGGAACTTCTTGGAACTCGACCATATCCATCCAATCTAAAAAAAAAACAAATTTAAGGAAAAAAGACACTTGCAAAAGGAAGAATAGATTAACTATTTTATAAATTAAGAAAATTCGTCTTTTAATCTACTTTTCAAACTAAGATGAAGTTATTATTCTCTTATATTATTGTTAATAGATGTAATTGAAGGTGGAGAAGAAAGTTAGGAAAGTTTTGGAACATAAATCTTCATTAAAATTTTAAAAAGCGGAAAATGCATTAACACTACAATTTGAGGAATGTACTACATTTAGAGAAAAGTATTTTTCAAAAGAAGAGGAATAAGTTTAAGTTAAGCTATTAAATTAGCAGCTATGAACATACTAAAGTAAGCCAGGCATCTCTATTTCATATTAAAATAGAATATCAGGATACATTTTTAAAATGAATTAATAATCTTAATTGAAACGAAAAAAAATTAAGCCAAATATTGAATCTTGTAAATCTACAACGTGAAACTCAGAATTCTATCGAATAACAAAAAAATACTATCACCGAAATAGCTTTAAATCAATGTTTATAGAGGAAAAGAGAAACCTATTCGAAAAGACGGATACTCTTTAAATGGAAATATTTGAGACGATTTTAATTTTTAAAAAATGGAAAATATCCACAAACGATTTTAATTGACAAAGCTGCAACCGATTGTCAAAATATTCGACACGGATTGTAATTGAAAACTAGATTGAAAAAATAGTGGCTTAAATTTTCAAAATTCGATTCGAATTTTGAAAATTCAACAACCCTAAATGCCACTAGTACGCAAGTGGTAAAAATTAGATTCAAAAATGTGCGCTACATATGGTGAATCAATTTACAGGAAATCGTTTGTCATGGTTAAATATCTACCCAGATAGCACTATTATCCAGGATAGCTAAGTCTTATCCTGAAATATTCAGGAGGTTCGTAACTTGTCCTTTAGACGTCCTATTGGAATATCCTAAAATCATCCTGCTGGTCCGCCGGAACATGATCAACTTTGAATTAATTTTGCTTCTTTTTCTTATCAACGAATGTCAGCAGTAATTTAAAGAAATTTTGCTTATAATGCTACAGCGTTCGCGAATTAAAAACATCCCACCATTCTGAATGCTGTTCCCCTCGGATTTTCTCAGCCACAAGAGGTACATTTTGACATAAAACTGTCACATAAAACCACCAGTAGCCTCCCCTTCTTCCTACATTCTTATTCTTTTTTCTACCTTGGACTGAGCAAGTTGCGTAAATGCTGTGAAATTGAATCTATATATTGTATTTCTATGAGATACGTAATGCGGTTCAACTATAGATTGCTTTTGACTGCGGTTTGCAATGCGCAACTGTTTTATTGCTTTGAACTTTAAAGAAAAGAGGTACAAGTTATACAGCTAATGCTGTTTGAATACAAAGAAACGAAGATTCTTCCCTCTCCTGAACGTCATCTTGTGACTAGATCAGTAAAACACGGATCTTTATATCACAATCCTTACTAAGGAACCAATCCCCAAAGTCCAGGTGATAATATCGCAAACTTAGGATATTGGAAATGGGTAGGTAGGCGGGTTTGAACCCTGTGGACGACTATCTTTACAAGTTTTTCTAGAGCTACATCAGTTTCACCAGGCATTACAAGAATGCACAACAGGGCTACGCAGTCTAGAAAAGTGCTGTGTAACCCCTTGATACTAAAGTTAACAGACCTAGCGCATTAATCACTCTAACTTACTCGCTATTGGAGGACAGGATCATAACAGTTATAGTCACGACAGTCCTAAATTGTGACGTAATACTGCGTAAATAATACTTCCAAGTGTTTGTTTCCAAACTGGTAGCGTGGGTCCGTTGTTGATAGCATCGAGGAGGTGCGGACAGTGAGGTTCGCTCCGGCTTGCTGTGCTGCGCTAGTGGGTTTCACCCACGGGTTAACTGCGAGTAGTAAAATTTTTGTATTGTTCTTGTCAGATTAATGGAATGCTAAAATTGCAGCGTAAGTTACCACTCGTGATTGACTTATGTTTTCGTCCTTTTCATTATTGGTTCACGAGGTTATATACCCAGAGAGCAAAGCTAACTTTCAAAAATTGCTCTGCAACTCTCATAAAATTGCTACAAAGCTGCGTATGTGTCTGCAAGCTGCGTAATTTGTAGCAATTGTGTAGCAACAGGCCTAGTTGACATGAAAGTGCTGCTAAGTTGCAGCAAAGTAACGTTGCAACTACTATGAAAGAAAAAGGAGTTGTTGAACTTGCAACAAAATTCCAGCGTAAGAGGATTTCCGTAGAGCTCCAGATTCACATTACTGAACCCGTGCTGTATTCTTCCCATTCTTAGCAATTCATGCAAATCCTTGGCAATTCAAAGGCTGAATTCCAGCAAACAAATTTACTATCTGGGTATGATCAATTCAAATTATTGTCGGAGCGACTGATAGCTATCGAAATATAATTATATAAAAGTTTTATATACGTAACAGTGACCTCTCATTTGATATTATTTATAAATTGTGCTACAACAATGCAATGGCAAATTCCGATATTGTGAGAATTATATACAAAATGTACTAATAGACGATCTAAGCGGTAAGATTTCAGCGCTCATTTCAAATGTTCCCGCAAAAATTACGAACCAGCAAACTACACACGTATTTCGAGAATTCGGACAGATTTCTAAAGTGTTGTCCCTTAGTTATTCCTCCCCACATTGATATATTCCGGTAAAAAAAATAATAGTCTTTAATAACGTGTATAAGGAATTACCAAGTTTCTCAACATTTACGGCCATCCTATACAGATACAGTAATCATTCCGACCACAGGGTGCTAGCGAGTTCCACAAATGCGTATCCTGCCCTGAGATCGACAGGAACACAGTCACTAATGCACAACATCGTGTTCCGTATAACTTTACAGAAGTACAGAGCTATCTATATCAGACTTTCAAGTGGTATGCCTTTATTAAGTGACAATCATACCTTCAAATTCTATAATTATATACATAGGAACAAGATGACGGATGCAAGCAAGTCAATTGCAATTGCAGTTCTTGATGACCTTTAAATTCAAGGCATATTTCACTATCCGTTAGCCAGAATTAGCTATGCAGACTGTAATGACATGTAATACGCATTTATGTACTTTCACAGTGAAACTCATAATGCTGTAGAGATAAATAATTTTATATACAATGAGTTTTCATAGTACTACAATCTTTGCATAATAAATCTGTAATTATCGGCTCAGACAATAACTCAGTGTCAAGTTGTTAGAGCTAATTTTGTAACGTACGTTTTTTTTTCTACAAAATTCTTCACTTGTTCCTGTTTGGGCGCACAGTTTTTTTTTTTTTTTTTTGTGGGGGGGAACTTTACTTTGCAACTTAACTTTCCTCTACAAGAATGGACATCTCCAACAGGTTATAGCTTTACTTTTCTCTCTGGAAACTTCCCTGAGAGGTTTGCTACACTTAATCATTAGGTTTTGGAACGGTCCATATGCTACTTTCTTACTAATCAGGCGCAAGATCGTTAATAGGTACATTAATGTGGCACTTTAGAGACAAATTTGAGAGCACGTAAGATTAATACATATATTTGGTAGATTATTATTTACAAATTAATCTGTTGTCTTCGATGAGATGACAGTGTGAGCGACAGTAGTGATAGTCTGATAAGGCTATTGAGAATTAGGGAGATTATCGTCAATTCAACGTATTGCGGTCAGTGGCTACGCTCCTAAGTAGTATGAAAGAGGATCCATGTTCAATCGAATTATCCGCTGATCTGATTAAACGTTTTTTTAATGACTCCTCTATTTTCGTTCCAAACGAGACGGTTAGTTCAAACTGAATTGAATCAATACGACGTATCCCTCGGTCAAACGGATACAGGGGACCTCCAGGCACAACAAGCAAAAATCCTCACATGGGGACTTTTAGTACATGTATAGCCTGAAACTAACTAAAGCACATCGTTCTCGTGAGCACATGGGACTTGGGTTTAGTGACTAGCAAGATGTGACAGCAAAGTGACTTCAATGGGGGGTAGAATAACGCAATACAGGTCTCTAGAAAGAGATAAGATGAATTAACTATGAAGGCTCAACACGGAGATCAAATTCTTCATACTGACTTGTCCAGATATTACAAGTCCCGAAGTAGCTAAAAGTTTCGAAGTTCATCCCGGAGATTAAGTTAAAAGAACTTTCCCTACAGTTAGTTGACTGCATCTCGCAACGACCTACCCTACTTGATCTTAACCATGTTGAGGCAAGTATCGCACTGTAAATACAAAGGCGGTTTCCGAGCAATATAAACGAAATTCAAAGAAAATAATCGTGATTATAACAAGGAAAATGGAACGGGTATAGCAGTGAAAAAATAACAACCTATCAGCCCATCCTCCAAGGTTCCGCAGCAACTTACATCCGGGGTACATCTCCACAGCACCGCTCGGCCGGCCTGGAAAGAAAGAATCCATCCACAAATAGCAAAAAGGACAAAGGTTTACACTTAAGTTCAGCTGCTGTTGGGGTCATCATACTCGAGTACCCTGAATATCTTCCATCAACTCTGCTCTGTTCGTAGCATTTCGCTTCCTTATGAAAATACAAAGCGTTTTCAAACAAATATACAATTTCGTATTAATATTAACAAATAAAACAAATTCGAATATCCACACTTCACATTCTTTCATAATAAAGATATGGAGGAAAGAAAATAATAGTAATGGCCAGCTTATAGAAAAGAAGGAAAGGAAAGAAATTAACCACAATATTTAAAATTAAAATTAATTTACATAAGACATCTTAATTTCTCTTGATATTAAAATCGATTTAACTGAGGACAAACTCAGTGGTGACAGAACCCACCCCACCTCACAACAAAAAAAAATCGTAGTAGGGGTATAAAACTGTTCATTGTCTATTCCCCTGTTTCAGAATATAAAAGATTTTTTCATAGAAAGTTTCAAAATTAAATGGCTCTCCCTGTGTGTGATATAAGAATGTTCTCATTTAAATAACAGTGTTTCTGTTTCTCTCACACGCGATATTAGACGCACTCACTAAATTCACTTCCCTTGTGAGTCAAACAACAGACACAAGACACTAACTCACTTGCTGCATTCAGCAATTCTCGAATGACTTACCATAGAACAACTCACAAATGTTCCTCACCCACTACCGCTTATCGGTTTGTCACTCCAGTTGTCCTTCTTCCGCTAGTTCCGTTAGTCCTAGTGACACACTTCATTCCATCGTAGCTTCCCTGCGAAGTGGATACCTCAGTCTTGGGCGTTCCCTCTCAGGTCCATTAGCAGCTTCTCTGTATGATTCAGTGAAGTCTCTCCTTCCTTTCACAAACTCAGGTAGAGGATGTGACGGCTTCAGTTGGTCAACATTTACTTTAATCTTCTTCTTACTTCCGGGTTAACATATAACGAAGTTATCTCTATTTATCTGACGCTCTGTTACAAAAGGGCCATAGTATTTATTCATTAAACTAGCAACCTCTTGTTTAGCAGCAATTGACTGATTTTGATAAATCTCGATCTCAAATCGACTGTGAATGGGCAATCCTACTGATGACTGATATTAATAAAAGACTCGTACTAACAGTGGACCCTACATGTATCGTAAATTGAAGATAACTTTCTCTCGTAGGGCGGTATCACTAGCCTAACCCCCCTTTTCCCCACTAGTAATGGGAAAACGAATGGATTTCCAGTCTTCTTAACTGACTCGGACTGAAAAAAAAACACATCTCATATAACAACAGCAAATCGAAAATTAAACGCATCCTCCTATTTACAAGTTTTGGCATCATGTGGACATCTCATTAAAGTTTTCCCAAATTGATTTTGTCCCACTGTGCTTGGAATTTGACATCTTTACCCCTTTCCCTAGTTTGTTTACTGGGACAGGAACGTACAAGTTTCTCTCTTGATTATACCAGGGTAAGTGTTTCCTTGGTCTACAGTAGACAATACCCCCATCTTCTGTTCTCTCTGGCTGGCATTCTGTTAATAAACCTTTCTCTTCAACTTTTACCAGAAGTGGTACTCTAACTTTCTCCTCGATGTCTCTTTGCAACGTGAGAAAAGTTTCATTATTAAACGATTTCATGTTGACTAATCGTATCCTTTCATTCAATGGTGCATTAGAAAAAGCTTCTCTTGCTTCCTTAAAAGTTGCTACTGCAGTTGAAGGAAGAACTTCATATTCCTCCTCCCCTGCCATATCTACGCAGCCAATTTCCTTGATAACATCCTCGCGAGACTTCCGGCCGAAGCCAAATAATTCAAAAAACCTCTCTTGCGCTGACTTCTCTTCAGTGGGTGCATTTTCCGCTTCTATCACCTCTATCGTGAAAGCTTCTCTAACTGGACTGTTCTTCCTCTTCTTTGTGCGTAGCTTCAGTCATCACTCCGACATCCATTGTCGTCACCTTCATTGAGGCTAAGTCCCTCAAATGCTTCTCTGCATCCTCCTTGTAGCGCAAATCATCCTTCTCTAAACGTTCAATTTGCCTGTTTAACTTCGAGATCTCGGTCTCCATCCGATCTGCATTTCGAATTCTGCAGCATTCCAGCTTCTCAGCTGCTGCACGTATCGCTACCATCTCTTCCTTCATGGCGGTGTTGACTAGCAAGACTTGTTGAAGTTCACGTCGGAGTAATTTCTTGCCTCTTGCTCACTCCTCTTCATCTTCTCTCTCTCTGTCTCCGAAATTGTGAGACTCCGTGAGAAGGGAAGTAACTCGCCGACCACGGTAGTCGTATGGTCTGAGGGAGTCAGCCAAGCGTGCCCAATGTTATGGGTCCGAATCTTGGCTGGGACATGAAGTTTTGGAGATTTTAAAACTTAGCTTATGGTATCGTGATAGGCCAAAGTCTATAGATACTAAAATTGTAAAAAAATACGAAATTTACAAACGGCAATAACTCAAACATAAAAGTGTTATTACTATATTACCAACATAGCAATTTTGACCTGACTCGAAACTTAAACAAGCTTGCTTTCACAGGTGTGCCAACTTAATACAAGCTTTGCAAACCAAACCAGAAAGGTTTTAACAAGGTTGAATGATGATCTTGTTAATTTCAAGATTGATTCAAGCACTAAAGTTGCCATATTAAAGTTATTTCAGAGCTGTGTCGTGCTTCAAGCCAGAGTGGTTTGCTCTTATTACGATCATGATTGTGTCATCAATAGTGAGAAAAATTTACTGTTTGAATGAATAAACGAATTTATATTTTACAGTAAGTTGAGAAAAAACGTGATTATCATTACATTCTGTCTTCATTCGTCTTATTATCTCTTTCTTCCCACAGGGTAAATTTTCACACTTGTCTGCGGCTGGACATGAATTTGGAAACTTGGGATCCCAAGTTCGTCGCCTTAACCATCTTTTTCATTTTAACTGTTTATTTTCGGCAAACGTCTATACAACAAATCGAAACATGTTTAAATCTGTAGAAACCGCAAAGAAACACCGTGAACAAAAAAGAATCTATAATACAAAAAATAAACATATTAAATTTTCACTTCATAACCAAACAAAAATATTTGTAAGCCTGAACCTTATTCTTATATAATAAACATTATTTTTTAAAAAATCTAATTTCCACTATAATGTTATAGTAATTCAAAATTATCGTATTCACATACAATTCCTCTATTAATTTGTCCGTATTATTTAATAACGATGTTTCCGCCATGAGCCACATTAAAAATCTTTTCTTGGTACACAGAAAATAAAAATATTGTGGTGTCCTCACCATCCCGCTCAATGTGTTTTTTTCTTGCCTCTTTATTCTAGCAATTATACTCAAAAAATTGTCCCATATTCTTCTATTGTCACTACATTTTAAAATTCGGTGCTCTAAGGCAGCGTTTCTCAACCTTTTCCATCCTGCGGCCCACTTTTAACATTTAATCTAGCCGGCGACCCACAAGAGTAATGTGCTTGTTTATAATACGAGTTTTTTTATACTTTGTATTCAATAGCCTGCTGAAGGCTTTCTCACACACACACGCACAATAACTTTTGATGTGGAACTGCGTTTTTCTTGGCATGATGTTTGAAACTTTAAGAATTATTATTCCGTTTACAACTTCGTACTTCTGTAAATTTAGTTTATCTTTGATGATGAATACAGTTTAACCAGGGATCGAAATGGAAATTTTCACGAAATGCAACGCTTTATCTTCGTTAGCCGGCTTTTTTGTCTATGATTATCATATTGACGAAACGGGACAGCAAAGTTCGAAATATTTACGAACCGGAACGACGTCCAGTCTCCTCCAGTCCATTTCGAACCCTGCGTTTGATTTGATAATTTGTGGCACGAAATATTGAACCGAACATTTTGCAATTGATTAAATCAAAACAGGCTCAGATATGGCACTAATGTTAAACTTGTGCAGTCGTTCGTAACATTTCAATTTTATTATCTTCTTTATTTTGTGTAATAATTATTTTTCTTTTCAAAACATGACATATTTGATTTTCTGTTTTTGAAAATAAATATTATCCAAAACCTATTTAACAAATTTCGTTATATTTAGTAATTTTAAAAAGAGCAAGCAAAATTAAAATAAAACCACAAGCTACATATTCAGACCATCATGTCCTCTTTCCATTTTCACCTCACACCTAAATAGCTTTGATTCGTCATTCATCATCAATCACATGACTCACTCACCTAACATTTTCATTATTGCACTGTACACATAAATGTTATGTTTTAGGCTCACCTGTTTCCATTACCATCTAGAGAAGCCAATAGATAAGAAGAACAATCAATCGTGCGTCCAATTGTTATTCAAAATGTTATGACGTGTATCGTACTTCATACAAATATACCATATCATAATCATCAGAACCAATAACTATGGTTATAAGCATAATGCTTATAACCAATATCTATTGTTATAAGCATAATGCTTATGACGTCCTGATGAGAAACTTTATGAAAATCAAGGATCAATATAGAGTTAATTGAAACCTCTTTGTCCATCTTACCAGCTCATCCTTACCCTACAATCCTTAAATAACACTTCCCTAAAGAGTTGGCGTAACCCTTGGGAGGGGCTAGTCACACCGGTGACTGACAAGACGAGAAAAAAATATATCTGAATTGAATTAAAAATTACATCTTGTATCGCTTGCAACACGCAATTGTTTGGTAAACTGTACATTGAATAACAATATGAACGAATGGGTTTTCAACTGTGAAAAGACTGGGTATCTCATTGCAGCCGGTAGATCAAGATTATCTCTCACATCTGCCAGTAAACAGAGAGGGGATAATTATAACATTACATTGAAAGCACTTGTTCGTGACTACCAAGACCCAATCATCTACTGTCATAAAAATTGTGTGTTGACCTACACTTCAAAACAACACATTCAGCGTTCACTGAAAAGGCCCAGCCAAGCTACAACTATGGTAAGAAATCCTAGAGTGATTCTCAGGAAGCGAAGCTCAGAAGCCAAACCATTCCAGTTCCAAAATGATTGTTTATTTTGTGGAGAGAAGTGTAAGGAACGCGATAAGAGAAATCCATTCAGTTGACGGCCATTTTATTTCTTTCGTGCAACTTTACAGACCAGTGGAAAGCGTTTGAAAGATGAACTTCTTCAAATATGTGACGAAAGAGATTATGAACAATCTGATTTAATACGGATACGTCTCCAAAGTGCGACAAGTGATCTACATGCTGTTGATGATGTATAGCACGTGGACTGTCGCTGTGCCTTTGTCAGCAAACGAAATATAAAAGTTCCAAAGAACCAAAGCACTAAAAAATAACCAAAAAACGATCCAGCCCTTGAGCATGTCATAGATGTAATGAAAAATGATCCAACTCACTTGTGGACATCTGTAGGACTCTCAAGTATTATGAGCTGTACATCTCCAACTGTTCAGACTCTCATAATATGTCAAGAACCGAGAGAAACATGGTGATCAGCGACGTTCTGTATGTCCTTGAAGAGAATGTCGTAATGAAAATAGATGGTTGTGCTAGTTTAATATGTTTTAAAGATTTTTTGCCGAAGTTCATTCAACTTGTAAAAGTTAGTAACAGTGAAGAAGATGTTGATGTTCAAGAAGTTGTGAAGAAAATAAAATACAAAGTACTGAAAATAGACAAACGTAATCAAGATTTCTAATTAGGAAGGCTGAATAAAGATGACTGTGTAGGTTCTACATCGTCAACGTTATTATCTCTGATATATCAGCTAGTGTCAGCAGGTAACATCACGAAGAAATTGTTAAGTTTATTCAGTACCATATCAGCAACTGTTACAATCAAACCACACTTGGTTTAGCAGTAAAATCGCATAATCAATATGGTTCTAAAGACTTAGTGCCTACATTACATCATTATGGGTACACAGTATCGTATGACGACGTTCTCACCTTTAGGAAATCTGCATGTAATTTTACAACCAAAAGTGACAGAAATTCAGTACAACTGAATTTAAATGATGGTGCTGTAAGTGTATGTTGCGATAACTTTGGTCTAAATGTATATACACCAAATGGAACAAGAGATACCCACACTATGGTAATAGAGTTTGTACAATAGTAAATCACATCAGAGGATAACATTTGTCCAGAAATAACATTTCCGAGGTTGAGCTTTAGCTCACTACGAAATCTAAAGAAGCGATTTGCACACGATCTCCCTATTGCATTTGCAAAAAGCAAAAGATCCTCTACCTCCAACAGTAGTTCTCCGAGAAGAAAAAGACTTTAACGAAATAATGCAAATGTCTATCCGTGTGATCACTGCTATGCAAAAAGACTTCCATTGGTTAACATCCATTGTGAAAGTTGAGTCAGCAATGGAGTGGTCTAGATATATGAGTGAAATAGAAAAGCGCGAAGAGAACAAGAAAACATCAACGCGTTATATATTTGGTTCTATGATTGAACCTCCTCCTTCACCTGGCATTGTACAGACTACGTTATACTACGCAGAATCCGTTCTCAGAAATCATGGGTAGAACTATTTTTATATTTTCGCGGATATGCAACTTTACAAAGTAATCATGCAGACAAAATGGTCTGATCCTGATCGTTGGAAGCACCTCATCGCAAGGCCAGGCATGATGCATAATCTGATGTCATTTATTGGATGTACTGGTACTCTTATGATAGGGTACTGGAAGATGTGCTGCATGCTGCGTACGATGGTGTTGCTAATATGTTGTCCGGAATAGCATGACATAAAGCAATCAGAGGACTGCGTATGGTAGTGACAGTACTCCTCGGTAACTTCATCATAAGTGAAATTACAGCCGTTCATGAACTTGAGGCGAAGGTTGAGGAGGTTAGGCAGAACCTCAGTGGTAAATTATGGGTAGTTGCTCATCATCCCTGTCATGATTGTTCACATATTCTTAAGATCCTAGAGAGAAGGAGATTGGCTACTAGACATGTACTCTGGAACGCATGATACCATACTTCTTCACAGGAGGCCACTGGAATTATGCTAGATATACCGCATGGTATGTAGTAGAGATGGGAAGTCGTTGAAATGCGAACTCTGTTAGAAAATAGAGAACATGTTTGTCGACGTAGATCAGGTACCTGGAATGGTCTGCCACGTGACCAGTTTGGCGAGCAAACTTACTTCAGATACGATAAGGCAAATGGCTGTCTTGTGGGAAAGACAGTATCCGCAGATGAAGTAACAGGATGGGTACTTTCACATCCTATCTGCAAGATAGTGTCTATGTCAATGGTTCGATAGTCCATCTCAGAATGTGGAGTGTATCATGCATAAAGGAGTCGGAGTATGAAGGTAAAATTTGGACGCAGATGACCGAAAGAAGATAAAGCTTGCTTTACCTCAGTAAATATATATAACCTCTCATAATTCAAAAACAATGCATAGCGAACATCGTCAGTGGACAGAATGCTGATAACAAAGTCAATGTATACGATGCACTAGCAATTGGTGATAGGATGACTTCATCTTTTAAACTGAAACTCCCCGACGGATTCCATGACACCATTCGTAAAGACGTTATTACCATGACATCAATGAAGAAACCTGTGAAGATTAAAAACAAACAATTTTATGATGTATAGAATATTGTATTCTTGGATATTGGTCATCATTCAACACAGGAATATAGATTTGTGTACTGTCCTACAGCATGAACTTTCTCCATTGCCGATATCTCTATTCAATGAATACGATAACACACGAAAAGGAAACAAAGCTATAGTGACAAAGAAGCTGGTGATCATGGCCTATCGAAACACACAACCAGATATTTAGCAAGTGGATGAAAATGCGCTACTGTATCACGTTCAGTGGTCTGTTGGAGGTACAGTATCTGACCTTCATTCCAACATCTGTCTATGATACGTACGTTATCTTCGACAATTCAAGCGTATGCGCGAACAAATGTCTGACATTTTCAAATAAAAAAATCACGAGTATATTTTTATATGTAACAGGAAATATATGAGGCATAACATTTTATACATTGCACAAAAGCGAAAAGTTTATAACATATCTTCGAGGAAAGTATTAACATTTTATGCTTCATAATTTTCTTGTTATATATAAAAATGTACTCGCGATTTCTTTTATTTGAAAACGTCACTTATTCGCGCATACGCTTTAATTATATGACTCCATCCATAAAGTTGAATGAACTAGAAAGGCGTTCTACTAGTAGTACAATCAGACTTATTTTGACTATGTTCACACCCTTGCCTACACGAAGTGTAGTGCTTACTAACGTGATCAATAAGGTACAACTCATGAATCTTATGTGCTCTGCTACGCATCCAAGTGCTCATTCTCGATTTGTAAAACTTGAGACTTGCAAGTTCATCCATGAGGAGGAAGACGTCACAATTATTAGCTTCGCTCTGGAAATGGTTTCCGAAAATGAAAAGAAAATCCCAAGTGCAAATCCCAAGTGAAAGTGACGAGTAAGTAAAGATGTATTTGTATTAATGTTGCATTTTTATTGGAAGTATAAACCAACCATTTTCACCATGAAAATGTTTAGTGGTCAGCTGATAAATCGGCTGTCTCTTCCAAATTTGTGTCTTAACGACTACGGATGAGAAGTAGAAAATATTTGCCATCCATAAACTGGAGCAGCAACAGGTGCCCCGCCTGAACTGGTGGAAATAATTGCTTGTAGGTGTAGGCGTTGTAATCGAAGTAATTGTAGTTGCAAATCGTGTAACTTATCATGTATAACGTATTGTAAGTATCAGCTTCTGCACAAGGGCGCAGGCGGAAACAAACAAACCTCCAGCAAATCCTCATGGTATTAGATTAATAGTTTTGAGTTCCATTACCACATGAACAAGAAGTGTACAAAAATATATAAAAGCTGTACTTAAGATACAAACTGAAATGTTTGTTATTTTTAGATTTAAATTTCATTGTTTTCATTTAAAACTTGAGAGAGAATGTTGATATCTTATTTACAAGAAAGTTATTTCTCGGTACATTGATAAGAACTTCTTTCCTTCTTAATTTTAAGGAACCATTTTTGACAGTAAAGCTATCAATCTGACTGTAAACTTTCTCGCCTCAAATATCAGGACGCTTGCTCATTCGTTGTTTTTCCTTTGATTTTTGCTTTAACTACAGCGCCATCTTATGAACTTAAAGAGAAAACCTAGTATAGAAAGACTTCCCTCACACAGAAAATGTAGAATTACTAAGTAATACAATTGCATAAGGCATATTGCATATTACGAAAACTTGTTAAGAATTACCTCTTAGTTACATCTGTATAAAAAAAAGCACCATCACACTTGATATGTCATCACAAACGTGCATGCCATGCAACCAGAAATACCTGGATGGAATTCCGGAATAAGCCATTCCTAACTGGTCTTCCCGCAGGTTTTCCACACTCACATCAGTTGAATGGTGGTTGGTACTTCGAGATAAGGTTAGGAAAACCTTTCGTTCCCATGCGTTCTTCTAAGGATATAACAAAAAGGTATAACCTTACAGCCTATATAGCTTCAGATGTTGCAAAAGCCATGCTATTTCTCGTGCATGATCATAATAATAAGCGTTCCGCTCAGAAGCATATCTATGACCTGAAGTTACCTGGAACTTTAACCGATGTTGGTTTGGCATAGCCTTCCATCAGTTCATTGCGCGCATTGATTCGAAACTCTAGATGTTTAAAAGCTCGTTGGAAACGTCAACAATTCACTCACGGAACTCGAGAAACGAGGAGAGTAGTTAAGATAATTACCTAGAAGACGGCAGATAAGACGCCAAAATAATAATTTGAGGAAAACCAGTAAAAATTGCTAGATAGCAGACCACTCGGACCACGAACTGCTTTTATGTTCAACTAAGCACTACGCTTGAGGATGTAAGGTAAATCTATTATAGAAATAGGACTTGTACAAAAGGCTATGACTATTTTACGTTTAGAGAACTCTACTATGAAAAGCAAAATATTTAAAATCAGAAAGAAAAATTAAGAATATAAGAAACAGAAAAGCATTATTATATTTCTGATTCCATGTGGTAGGAAACAATGACCGTAAAAATTAAATCATTGTTGGCTTCCTTAACAAAAGTAATAAAGACATCATCCTGGATACGGTATTGTTTTATCTTTTAAGAAACAAAATTTGTGGTTTATTTCGTTCTGAATATAAATTAAGGGGACTGCTTTACAGGGCAATCCTTTGTATGACAAACTTTAATCTTTAACCCTCAAGATATCACAGCTGACTTAAGTCTTTATCTTTTTATAAAATCAACAAAATATATACTTTGGGATAGAGAAATTAGGCCGATAACGGTTTATACTGAGATGCTTTTGAAGGAACAAAGGAATTTTGTTTGATGTTGACACAAATTAAGATCGAATGAAGTATTGCGACATGAACAAAGGAAAGACGAAATGGTACGGAATCTCACAGATTAAAGTAGTATCGAAGACAAAATCAGCTCGCCCAAAGTAATGTTCGATACTTCAATAGAAAAGGTAAGAATAACATTTATGCTATTTTCTTATTATACATCAAAAGAAAACAGATTTAGGTATATTTAGAAAACAGATGTTCAAGATATAACCAAACCCTGTTTCAGAAATAGTTCGTACATGTACCAGGACTTGAGTTACCAAAATAGCAAATCGTTGTCCCCAAAATCAAAGCCGTCTTATTGTGGCATCTATGAACACTCCAGAAACTTCGTTTTCCAGGCCTTAATGCGGATTACTCTGTACTGTGGTCTCATAGAATCACACAGTGTAACAAAAACAACATAGGCCCTATAAAAACTGTTTCTTTGTACGTCAACACTGTGTTGAGCAACCGGATGTGAAAAAAAGAAGTAAGTCACATTATTTTTTACTCAAATCTGAAATCAGTTTCACTCTATCTTCTTTGTTTCAGGCCTTAATATAGGCGGACAGAAAAGCACCTAAAAGAGTGAATACATCGTATATTAGTGGAAACAGATTAACAAAGAATTATATTGATGCTATAAAAGTTCAAGCGTCCACGGTGAATGAGTGGTTTTAGTCATTACGTAAAGGGATCACGTGTTCAATGTTCGGGGAAAGTAGTGGTCGCAAATAGACTTATAACTAGAGGAATCCTAAGAATATCATGACATAACGATATAAAGCAATATCAAATCATCAGTTCACCATGCTTAGAGACTTTCGACTCAGACGATTCTATTCAGTTAACACAATCACCTCAAAAGTCTAAAGATTTTTTTTCTATACTGCAATGCATTATGGGAAAGTGCTTTCATTAACTAGTTAAAACTTATCACATAAAGTTTTAAGAACAAATCTCCTATGGTTGTGTTTCATTACATAATTGCTACGTAGTCTGTTGCAAATTAATGTAAAATGTATGTGTAGGGGCCTGGAACACTGGATATGTTTGGGATCGATTAATTCTTTTTCGTTATTTTATTTTTATTTTCTAAAATACACGATTGGCAAAAAACATTTACATGGAAATTCGAAATACGATTTAATTACACAAAGCTGAATGATTAACTGTCGTGAATTATAAGGTGAAAATAGGTGGAAACATTGTAATAACAGATCAGTTCTTTTCACTGCTGGCAATACAGTACTCCCAGGAGCTTGGATATATTCTGCTTCTCCTTGACATTAGAAATTAGATCCTAGTTGGCAGGAAATACAGAAGCATTCATGTGATAGGTCTTTATTCAATATACCGAAAGAAGTTGGAAGATGAGATTAAGCTTACATTCTGTTATTGACATTTTAGTTACTGTAAATTTTGATTCGCTGTCATGTACCACATCGTAGTACAACAACCATATCCACAAACATAAATATGGAGTGCTAGTGCGTAGAGAGGTACAGAAGCATTCATATGAGTCTTCCTGATTAAAAATAATCCAGGTTCGAAGATACAACACGAGTTGCTTACTTTGCAGAATATCCGTTGAAAATTGCTTTAAAGTATTGCTTTTATTCGGAAATATGTTTTTTATCGCGGGAACAGACAAAATATAGCTTTTATGGAAATCGCCTACATACGAAGTTTCAAGAAGATCAGAACGTTAGGACAAAACATGGCAAAATGGCATTTGATGGGCTCTGCTTATGACAAATGTGTAGCTAGTGCTAACTTGAATGACGGTGGCGGTTTTTTTTAGTTGATAGTATTGTGAACAGCTGAAATTACAAAATTAATAAAAAAAAGTATGTCAAGGTTAGAGGGAAATTATTAGTGCATAGTTAAAATGGAGTAAAACACTCAAAAACGACAAACTTTGAGTTACACGCCAAAATTAAGCGTTATGCTTCTTTGGATATTTTCATTTTTAGAAAGTAGTTTGTTGTACAAATATCCCGTGCGTAACGCGAGAATCGCCCATTAAGAGATAAAAAACTTACCCCAAAAATTACTTCTTACTGGCTGCTTAATCAAATCTTCGGATATTTAAAACACTAAATCTTAACTACGATAAAGTAATAAATACATAATAATATTAATCATAATAAGAGGGAAATGTTTGCATTATTATTCTTGGATCTAGTAGAATTTGTAAGCGACTTAAGCACTGCAATTGAATGAAAAAATAAAAGCTATATATAAAAGACATATTTTTAATTTTTAAGAGCCATTTTGCTATGCTATATTTTAAGAAAATAAGAGCTATATTTTGACGGGCTCTGATCATATGTTAAAAAGAGGCTATGTTTGACAGAAAAGATGAATGCGAAACTGGCTTCAAAATGTCCTATGTGGAGGATTCGTCTGAGATTTCCAGTTGGCGGAGGGGTAATCAAAATTAGGGTGGTAAACTGTGTTCAAATCGTTTTGTATGTTTTTGGTGTTTTTTTTTTTTTCGATTTTTAGCCGTAAAAATTTTAAAGTCGGTGATGAGCAGGAAAACGTAAGGTAGCCTACATAACATACTGACATTCTCTGGAAGAACATGAAATACAGGAAAATCTATCAGTGTGGTTTCCATGTGTATCTGCGTGCCTACATAGTGTCGGTGGTAGTAACCATGACTGTGAATAAGCATACTGTTTTTGCTCTGTTTATCAGTATTATCTTTACCTGCCTCTTGAAACTTTATTTTTGGATTACGAAAACTACACCATGCTGTTTAAACTTCATAGACTTCAAACTAATTAGGTGAGAAATTTAATTTAGTCCCCTTCTCGCTCGGTGTTTCGTTATTCCAGTCTCGGAAGAAATACCGTTAAGAATTAATATTGAAATTTCTCATGTACTTGTGACAACACAAACAATATTACGTTTCATGCATTTGTAAAGAATAGCCAGATAGGATGTTCCAAATTAGCAGATTCATAATGTCCTGTATAATATTTTATTTTATAAAATATTTTCATTTTTTGTGATGAAATATTTTTCGGGTAGATGGTGCAAAAGTTTGTATAAAATATTACTTGCACATATGTCACTGAACTCTACTTATGTTACATATGCACACTTACACGTATGTAAAATTAAAACGAAGTTTTACTTTAAAGGCTCATCTCATCTTTTATCAGGCTACTTTAAAGGTACGTATTTTCTTAAAAATAGTACCTTTAACAGAAACCTTTACATCAGATTGTTTACACCAGGTTTACGATATTGGTCATCGTGTTGTTATCGCAGTGAAGCACAGTCAGGATTTTTGGATTTAAAAAAAAAAAACGTTCACATACCAGTTACAGATAGTATATAAGTAAGAAGTTTTAATCTTCTAGCATGAAACAGCAGTAACTTTAGTAGAAACGGGAATAGGGTCAAGATCGTCTCCCTGATCAACTATTTCATCTTTCTCATTAAAAGATGAAGAAATAAGATGTAAATGTAATTGAACAGAAGTTTATTACTAAAAATTGTGAACATTATAAGCATAATACAGAAAATTTGATTGAAATGAATTGTTACTAACTCCCTAAACGAGCTGCTGAACTTCTAAGGGCAGGAAGCCCAAATGAAAGTTGGAAGAGCGATGTTGCAATCAAAACCACTACAGTGGAGGCTGTGGACGTAGATTATCAGTGATATGTAGAACTAAAACTTAACTACACTTGTAGATGGGAAAAGAGTGATTTCTTTTTCGCATCTAGGAGCTGCTGCTTAATTTGTTTTGCATTCGGATTTGCTCCTACTCTAGCCACGACGTGGGCCATAGATGCCTAAAAGCGGTAAAAGTTTCAATTTTACGTGTTTTTTTGCTTTGTTTACCATGTATAGAAAACAAACTTGCTCATGAAATATCTTTTTTGAATAAATAAGAAATGCGAAGGTATAATCAAGCAAAATTTAGTTTAACAGTATATCTTTGTGGTAACAAGGGAACCTCAGCTGATCAGTCGATATTTAGAGGAAACATTATTTTTCACTTGGTTTTAAACTGTGAAGTACGAAAATGACAAACATAGATTTAACCATTTTGACAATTTTGAATAGTAATTTTTGAAATGACGATTTGTCCCTATTTTCACAGAATAAGGCACAAATATGACGAAACAAGATGGAAACCACTGCAGGATTCTGACCCGACTTTGGGTAACGATGTTTGGTGAAGGGCGTAAGAGTATATTGGTTTACATTGTGTTTATACCACTGGGGAAAGAGTTGATGAAAACGTTGCAAAATCAAGCTCTCTTATACGTATTTGAAACCTAGAAAATGTTGTCAACCTTACATATACATTACTGGGAGATCTTCCCTGAAACTTGATTTCCTGAACCATAAATGGAACATTGGAACGTGGCTGAAACATAGCTGCAATTTTATGTACTATTAGGGTATACGTACTTTACATAAAGAAATTACAATTGAACTGACCTGAAACTTCAAATTTTGCGCCAATCACAAGCTCGTCTGTTAACATTTTTCACAAATTTTAAATTCCTCAATTTAACGTGTCTAAATATTACAGATTAAAATCCGGTTGGGTAGCCGTGCGGTCTACGGCGGTAGGCCAACGACTTGAAGGTCCTGGGTTCGATTCCCGACAGGGGCATGGGTGTGGATTTTAATGGCTAAAAGGCCAATTGTGACGGGCTGAAATCCAAAGTTACTACACTGGTCCATAAAAAAATAAAGTTTATCAAAGATTACAAATTAAACATTGAAATACTTTTCACAAGTATTTTAAAGTAAAATTAACTTTTTGTGGCATATATCATTTTAAAAAATATATTATTAATATATCAATTAAATAGACACAAATGAAAATTTTTCAAAAATTCCTATTCAAAATTATAAAAAAGTTGATCCTATGTCAGTTATTTTTGCGCATTACAGTTAAAAGTCGAGGTACAAAAACATTTTTATTTTCAAATGACCTTCAAATTGAGCACACGTAGATCGCAAAATTCCCAATTTCAGAATTCGTATCTCGTAAATAAATAAACGTAGCTGCCAAATATCTCTACATTTGAACTTCTGTGAACTATTAGAGTAGGGGCACATATCAGTTAATACATCCTAATTCGTGGGATTTTTTAATTTAGGAATAGTATTACTTTTCAGGATATGGGTCGCTTATGTGCCACAGAATGACGCACTACCACGTGTTTAGCTTGTGATGTCATAATTTCAAGATGGCGACCACTACTAATATAGATTTTTCTGTGCAAGTCGCTTCAGGTCGACCCTACGACAATTGTGCAAAGATTTCGTTTTCCTAATAACATAAAGAATGAACAGTTCATTAGACATTTTATGATATATCTTACCGTTGCTGAGATACAGTTACCAATACTAAGACATCATGAGAATTCACTGACTGATTGTTAACAAATATAGTAATAATGAAACGATTTCTTGATGTGTCGGTAAAGTACATGGTTCATCAATTTCAACATTATATACATTATATAGATTATTTAAAATTACACTGTGCAACAAATTTTCAACTTTTAGTTCTTTCCTGAGAAATTTGATGCAAGTATCATAGCATCGGTGTGACTGATCACTGCACTGGAATCCGTTTTTTTTTTCTATCAGGCTTAGATTTTGAGAAATAAGCAAACCAGTAATGTGAGATACAAGTGGAAGAAATGTACTAATAATGTTACATAAATATAGCAGTCACTTGTATGGGCATGTGGTTAACGCCAAATCGTGTGTAGAGCGAATGGCATTGAGGTAGGTGTTGCCCTCAACCAATCTCTTAGATTATCAGCACATGACTTACAGTACAACTGTGGGGCCCACGTTTTGTCTCTATCAACCTTACAAGAAAACAGTCAATATGATCCTAAAGAAACATACCTTGATAATTCGCTAGGAGAATCAAGGTCATTCTGAAAAGCCATACAAAAAAAATAGCTACCCATTTCAACTAAATGGTTCCGAGTTACGAACTGGATATTCTTACGCTAATATTGAGCGTGAAGTGTACAAAAAGTGTATCTTTAATGATTCATTTCTTAAAAAGCCCCTTCTGCTTCATTTCCGGCATGGCGTAACACATTGGCGAGTTGTAGCATTTCCTCTGACACCACAGAAGTACATCTCTACACTCCAGTGGTGCAAACTCCACGTAGGGAAGTGCCCCAATATTTCTGAAATTGCCCCATGTTTCTAATCAGTGCACAAAAGTGAATGCTTATACAGAAAGGAACAAATTATATTTTCGAATTCAGCAGAGGAAAAACTTTTAGGAACAGCTACTAGCTCTCAGGAAAGAAAATTTATATTGCACATTGTTATAAGTGAAATACACTGTCTGTTATATACAAAAGATGTCTGTGGTTTAGGGCTGTCAATATCCGGATAATTTGATATCCGATTAATCGAACAATTCATTGTTCGGATATTCGAAATCCGATTATTCGAATAATTTTCATTATCCGAATAATTATCCGGAAAACGGACAATCGAACATTATTCGGATAAACGGATAATTTAACATTATCCGGATAAACGGATAAATGAACATTATCCGGATAAACGGATAATCGAACATTATCCGGATAAATGGATAATCGAACATTATCCGGATATACGGATAATCGAACATTATCCGGATAAACGGATAATCGAACATTATCCGGATAAACGGATAATCGAACATTATCCGGATAAACAGATAATCGAACATTTTATTATCCGGATAAACGGATAATCGAACAATTATCTGTGGAACAGATAATCCATGAATTATAGTGGATCCCGGGAAGATGCCACACATTTTATTCTACGAGACATTGTGCAGTAAGTAAAAGAAATAGAAAATCAAATTTTTGCACAAAAACATATTGAACATTGATGCTCACACTGACGGAAGTATATAAAACTAATTGCATACACAACGGATATATTCACTGTTTCTATCAGGCATATTTTCGGGGCAGTTTGTCCCCCGAAAGGTTTCCAACCGCCCTCCCAAAAAAAATTAATGTTGACACTTGTTAATAGTATATTAACACTCAAATACGTATATAATAGTATATTCTGTAATATGGTTCATATTATTTGGAGTTTTAATTTTATTTGTGGCCTTAGGCATCTAAGGCTCAGGCCGTGATAGGGGAGAAGAAAGGATTCGGGAAGGCGTCGGCCAGGGCCTATGTTAAAGGCACCATGGCATTTTCCTAGTGACTGAGGAAAAACTCGGGAAAAACCTCAGTCAAAATGGCCGGCTGCTGGGATCGAGCCCACAACTCCCGAATGCTACGCCAACGCTCTACCACTAAGATGTTATTTTTAGGTTAACTAGGGAAGTGCAATATATTATTAAAGTAACATTAGTGTCTATTGTTATTTTTAATTTTTAGCACATTACAGTCAATATTAATTGTTTATAATTTTCGCGATCCTCCACAAACCCCCCAAATAAAATGTCCTGGAAGAAACATTGGATATAGGCTTATTGGTCTTTAAACGTACATATCAAATAACGTATCTTACCCAATCCATTAGTGTAAGATACCCATTTATTTGGGGGAAGATGTCTCATATATTATAATTAAGATAAACGACAACAGTAGTGATACTTCATGACTACGTTTTCTATAATGTGACTAAAATACATGAACAAGTATGGATATCTTGCCACTACTCCACCTGGACGACATCTGCTTGAAAGCGCAGATTTCTCTCCCGTATGTAATAATGGAACATACACCAATTTAATGCAGAAATAACTTTAGGTTTTGTGTGAAATATATAATAAATCACACCCATATTTGATCCACTACTGGATGAGGTCTCTCCCCGGAGGGAGGAGATTGGCTTACTGCTCCCACGCTGACCAGATGGGTTGGGAGAGGAGAGCCTAAGCTTTCACTGTGATTGCAACTATCTTTTATTCATAGCAACTCCTTAGTTGCATCACCATGCTGGGTGGTTACCGTTCCAGAACCACACCCCTTCGAAAAAGCCTTGGCAGCGCCGGGAATTGAACCCAGGACCCCTCAATCCGTAGTCAGCAACGCTAACCACTAAACCAACGGGGTGGTCATATGTATATATATTATATTCTTATGGCGTACATTCTATTGAGCATGTATCGAGTATACGTAGCGCGTTGTAGTAGAGCGTTGGCTTGTGTTCCATAAGCCCTGAGTTCGATACCTGCGTCGGTCATCTTGACTGAGGTTTATCCAGTAGTATTCTTAATCACACAAGTTTAATGCTGGGATGGTACTTTCGAAACTAAGCATTGGCTGACTTCTCTCCTACATCGTCACCCCGCCCGTATTCCGGCCGGAGCCATATATAGTTACCTAGAGGCCATAAACGAAATTCAAATTCTATTGAATACGTACGCAGACTACCATTTACAAAATGTCCTTATTGACTCTATTCTATTCAAGAAGAATAGTTCAAAAAATGAATGTCTAACCAGAAAACAATGAAAATAGTCTTATTTGATAGAATGTATTTAGGTAGTGGGCATCAAATGGCATACTGCCCTGTTCAAGTGCATTTTCTACGCTGTCATGGAATTTAGTCCGATTCTAAGCTGTGTACTGAGTAGAGAAAATTATTTTTAAGCTAAAACAAGATTTTGACGGAAGTACTTGTTTCGTCTCCATGTGACATTCACTACATTCTTTTAGGAAGATTACTGACTAATTCGTTCACACCATACAATTTTTCCATTTAGGACCATTGTTATGTAATTCCACTACTATAGGCATCTTTTCCCGATGGGTATCTTCCCTCAATCCACTCTGTAGGAAGAGCGGATTAATACATATTTAAGCGAAAACTGTTATGCATATATAGCTATTGAATGAAATTATATTTATGGCCATTTGGCTCAGGACATGAAAGGGAGAGGGAAGATGAAGGAAGTCAGTATCTAGTTTGAAGGTACCATCCCACAAAAATCCGGAAGTTTCCGTGCAAAAATAGAGCCCACTTTGATTATTATAGAAAGGTTGTAAAACTCTTAGAACATCCTTACTAATGCAGTAATCATTGGATTTATTAAATGTCAAAATTAAATTAGCAATCTGTTTTGAATATTAGTTTTATATCTTGAATGTTTGTATTGTTATTGATGGTAATTTCGATCTGTGTCTAATATAAGTATAAAATTCATATAAATGAAACAGTCTATATGAACTAATTGATTCCTTTTCTTCTTAGAAAGAAATCGAATTTGTAAAATAAGTAATTAAAGATTCTCCACTTAGAAATTAATTGTCTTAAGGTGCCGTTGAAGTACTACGTAAGCATTCAAGTCGGGAGGGGGTCAAGCGTTGCTTATTTCTTCTGACAAGAGGGGAGGGAGATCAGAGCAATGTTTACGTAAGATCGCTAAAAAAAACTTGTTAGTCTAGATTTATGTACTTTTTTTTACTACGAAATAACGATAATAAACTTGATGTGTTTTACGTAAGCATAAGGGAAGGGGGCGGGTATCTACTATTTTTTACTTACAACCGGAAGGGGTTCAAAATGACTAAACTGACACTTGAATGTCCTCTAAATCACCTTAATATATTATCAATTCTGATTCCGGTTCAACATTTATAATGGAATATCTTTTAGAAGGTTGTTTCTTCCTTTTACCTTCATTGTGAGAACACTATTAACCAAGTGTAAGAGAAAGATAACGGAAGATAATGTTTTGTGTGCCTGATAACTATGAAAGTTATATTATATACGAAAACGTATGAAAACGAAAAACACAGATAATATTTAAA